>JAUNZO010003154.1:0-96755 GCA_031894775.1 Chloris gayana
CACAAAGAAATTTAGTGAATGAATAGTATGCCAGACACTAACTTAACGACCAAGTTATGATGTACATAAATCTATCACTTGTTCAGCTTCAAGCAGAACAAAAGTGCCATGCACAGCTCACAGCTGCAAATCAGCCCAATAAGCATGGCACAAATTGAAAATAATATATTTGTCTATGACATTATATGTACTCCCTCCGTTCCTAAATTGGCGTCGCCATTGATATTTTTCGTTATGTTTGACCATTCGTCTTTTTCAAAATATTTATTTAAATATAAAAATTTATAAACTATATTTCAAGTTTCTTTAGTGATAGAACACATTCCGACAAAATATATGATAAATTTTAATTTTTTTAAATAAGACAAATGCTCAAACATAACAAAAAAAGTCAATGGTGTCAACAATTTAGGAACATAGTAATAACTTTCCTCAACTTTGGTCAACCAAGTATGAAAAATGGCATAACATATTGATTGTGAATAGACCCTGATGTGTTCCATCATACACATATTAGCTTCAGTAAATTTATATAATTGACAAAAATGTTGTAAGTATTCCAACACGAAGAATGGCAACTCTATAAGCCAACACAAAACTTCACATTCATTAGGACAGGGGTATTTATTATTTGCAGGATTCGTCAAGGGAAGGTATAACTACTAAAATGCAATTAGCCACAAAATTGTTCCATATAGCATCTTGCAAATTAACAAATGGCAGAAACTTACTCTTTCGGTTCAAATATAAGCTCTTTGAAAACAGCATAACCAGCCACTGCAGCAATTCCAAGTCCAGCAAGTATTACAAGACTGTAAGAAGCACCTTCAGCAAACGTAACTGGCTTCTCAGGTATTTTATCAGTAATGGCATCAAAGGGTTCTTCTTCTACAGCTGACAAATCTTTTCTAGCCTGAGAACAAGTAGTAAAGGCCTCAAGAGAGAACATCACAAAAGATGAGAGGACACAGGTACTAGTCTTGCAATGTACATATAACTAATAAAACTGGTTAAATGCATTTGCTAAGAAAAGTCTAGGTCAAGATCCAACACAACACAGTCAAGACCTCAGGGGGCCTAAACACCCAACAGCACATCTGTTAGCCAATTAAACTTGTTGAGGGGCTTGCCTTGAACTCAACAAAAAACGGAAAACTGGAAGATCACATAGTACGTTCAACTGTCTTTATCCATTGCAATGGGACATGGACCCAAAAATTCTAAAAAAATGTTCAAAAGATGAAAAAACTTTATGAAAACCTATATACCAGGGGGAAATATCACAAATAAGCAGGGGCATATACAACAGCACCACAAAACAAATGATTTAAAGTGGCAAACAGAAACACAGAACTACATATCACATACCTCTTTTGGTTTCTGGTCTGATGCTTGTGTTGAGTAAGATGCAGATGGCCTTATCAGAGAAGGAAATGCTCTGTGGCAGTCATAATGAGTAGTTAGAGGCCCTGAAGAGTTTGACCTAATCATGAACCACCTTGAGCTTTTTGCAGATGAAGCTGGAAGTTAGCAAAAGAAAAATGAATCAGCATTGACAAAGTGATGTGGGAAAGCCATATGAAGCATTGCCAGTCAATATGTAACAACAATGTACACAGAAGTCAAATACTTTCAGATGTAGAGAGAGAGAGAGATTGATAGGATTGTTACAAAATAAACTAAGAAGCGATTCTTTGTTCACAAAGCCAACACTAATAATACAGAATTATAATAATAAATATTTCAAGACATCAGAATCATACATATAAAAAAAGATGAGCAATTTGCATTGACTGACCCATAGCTGAGGAAAAGTTCAAGCAAAACAGTCACGCATGTTCATTCAGAATATCATTAGTTCAACAGATAATCCACTAGAGCAAGTTTTATCAGCATATTTCTTACTCAATTCTAAATCATTCTACCTACTTTTTTACCTTTAGCAGTTTCCGTCTGGCACATTCCATTTATATATTCACTTAATGGCTTAATGCAGTGTTGAAATGACAATACATACTCAAGGATGTTTCCATAAGCATCTACTATGGCAGTATGTGGGAGACATTTTAAATTCAGTTTTATGGTAAGGTTAAGAAATATTGCAAATAAACAGTAGAAGGATGTGCAGTCTATCATAAGTATAACAGCTAAAAGGTATGAACAAGACATTAAGCTGAACTAGGAACCAATATAGAAGCCTATGAATGCTTGAATAGCCTAATAGGTGTTAACATTAGTGTTACCTTGAAAAGTAATTACGACATCACAAGTAGGTACTAACCGTGCCAAACAATAACTGCCCAACTGAAAGGACATCTTTATTATTAGTAAGTCTTAAACATCTTCTGTATTTCTAAAAGTTTCGCTTGAACCATTGTTACAGGGGTAGTGTTGAGAGAAACAACAAGTTCTAGGCTTATAGCTACTCAGAAAACTGACTTTCTTGTTGTGCTTCTTTGATCTGCCTTATAAACATATGTTGCAAGGAACTCAATCAAACATAAATAAGTAAAGCAATGCTATTTACATCACGGGACGTGCACCATATTCCTAACAAGACACAGGTGTGGTTTCAGAAACCAAAATCGGATCAACAAAATGAATGATTCCAAAATGGCAGCTTAACCAACTAAATACACAGCTTTGTAGAATTGGGAGATGGCCAGATCGGGACTTGACCTTCAGCTTTTGCAACATCCTGCAGTAAAGTAGAAGTGTTATGAAAAACGTGCAAGAATGTACTGTAAAATTAGAAGTTACACATCTTATTTCGTGAGCAATTGACGTTGTACAGACTTTACCTAAGCACACTAAAGGATCTACATGGCATATTAGAAACATTGTTACTGCTTTTCTTACTTCACAAAATAGTTTAGCAATATAGGCACTTTGCTCAAGGCTAAGGCAGTATATGTCCGTAAAGGGACTAGAAGAGACTGGCATTTGCAGATTACTGCAGTTGAATACACCGTGGTAAAGAAAAAGGCTGTGCAACAGCTGTTGCTTCAGCAGAATCCGTAAGCATCTCATCCTTAAACCTAACCCTGTAACCCAGCAAAAGTGTTGAAATCGCAGGAAGAAAAAAGCAACTGCGCCCTCGGCATTCCGTCGAACACCTCGAAGGCGCATAGGGTTTAGAAGAGGGGTTCAGTGATACTCCTTCGCTGTTGGGTTACCTTAGCGAAGGAGGCGCCGCTGGGACCGCGCGGCGTGTAGAGCGCTGCGGCTTCCGCGGCGGTGGCAAGGGCGCGGCGGTGCTGGTGGTGGAGCAGTCTCGTGATCCTGGAGGCCATGGGGATTCTCTCGTTTGCTTGCGCGAGGGGCGGAGGGCGGAGGGTAGCCGGAGTACCAAATAGGGCGCCGCAATTGGGTCGCGTTTGGGCTTTAGTTTGGACCACTGTTGCGGCCTTGCCGGGTCCAAGAAAACTGTTTCAACTTCCTAGAAAAATCATCAAATAAAAGAAATTGGCCGTGCCTCTTTTATCCTAAGAAATGGCGAATACATTGTGGTATATAAAAATAAAAAACTTAATTAACTGTAAATTACTTTATTTTTAGTTTTATTGATAATATTAGCAAAATATTTTTAGCTAAATTTGGCAATGTATAGTGAGATAACATCATCTCCATTAGCAAACGAGGAGGAGACACCAGAATTAGGGCAAACATTTTATGTCGACCAGGTCGATGGCTTCCCCGTGTCGACGCCCCCTCCTCCTCCCCCTCCTCCCTCCTCCCTCTCAAGCTCGCCGACGACATCAAAGAGTCGAGTTACGGGTTTGAGTTGGCTTTGGGTGGATGGGGTGGGGGAGCCTCCTTCCTCCGAACATGGAGGAGGTTCGGGGCTGAGGCCGGCGATGAGTTAGCGACGGCGGCGGTCGAGGACGGTGCGAGCGCTGCCGCAGCCTCGGCGGGAGGCGGAGGCGTCAAATGGTCGATCGATTAGCGATGGCGACGGTTGAGGGCGGAGGCGAGGGGGAGGGTGGCGTCACCGGAGCCGAGGGAGAAGCGAGCGGTAGGGGCATCGGGATGGTTGACCGAGTCGACCCGATCGCCATAAAACTGGATCTATAATTAGGGCTTCTTTGCTATGTTCTCTCGGGAACAAATTCTCTAAGAAATGGATTTACTAGAAAATGGATTTGTAGAAAACATTATTTGACAAAATAGATTCTAATGTGTATCTTCAATGCAAAGATGAGTAAAGAATCTAAGAAGCTATGTTTTTTTGTGTTTTTGGATTATATTATAAACTTGAGAAATGCTTATAGGACAATAGAGCAAAATCTATAAGCTTGTTGGATAGTTTCTTTTAGAATCCAGAGTTGAGGCACTTTTTAGAGAGAGAGAGAGAGGAGAGGGAGAGAGAGAGAGGTATCTTGTTTTCAGGAGTATAATGAGATGTTGCGCTCGGACCAATTTTATTTATTTATTTATTTTTTGCAAGCAGCACTAAGCTTGTTATGGCTGGTCCATATGTGCAGTGACGTGAAGTTTCAGGTATTTTTGTTTAGTTATTTGATTACGGACGGTACTGTTGTATCTTATCACAGTTGTCCAATTGATATTTATGTTTTAGTCTTAAATATAATGTATGCTTCTCTGGCATCGCGCGACCCATGGTAACAGGGGACAAAGCTAATCTCCAATGTATTATGCAACTAGCCGTCTATTTGAAGTTCAATAATAACAAATCAAGTTAGTAGACAAAAGCTAAAGAAATCAAACTAAGGAAGTTGGGAGATATACCAATCCTAAGCGAAAAATATCTCATAACTCGGGTTTGTCTTTAAATACTCTGTTATTAAATATTCATTTATGTGGATGCCTATAATCTCTATGATATTAAGATGAAATAACAATGGAATGGTAATGTTTCTGCATGAAGTCTTGTAACTCATGTGTAACTCTCCATCCTCTTGATAGCTATATATGAACAAATCTGCATGTAATGGATACAAGAGGAAATTATCTTATTTCCTCTCTCTCATTTTGTTTTCCACGTATTCATATAGTCTAAATTACGATAGCCAATACCACATTTATATTCAACGCTCTCAAAGATATTTTGTGTAGAATTTTCTTCTTAAATAAAATTAGTACCACCAATTATTATCCCATTTTCTCTACTTTTCCTTGAGAATATCATAGTGACACACCATTGATTTATATTCTTTTCTCATTTTAGGAAACACCTTCATTATTTAACTATGTAGTATTAGCAATTCATTTTTCTATATCAGTGGGAATATGTGAACATGACGTACTTTTATTATCAATAGCTAATTTGAGAAGTGCAACGCATGATATGGATACGGATTTATTTGTTTGGAGATAGTAGTTGTAGTAAGTGTGTAAATTTGAGGGAGAATTTTATGTCATTTCCTAGTTCTTAAGCGCTTCAATGTTGTTTAGTCTGAATCGATATATTTTTATTTAAAATTTACAATAAATAATTGCGCTTAGGGAGGTACAAATAACAAGTTAGTATATTGTGGAGCTTTGTCTATGAACAGATGAATAATTTGAGAATACTACATTTGCTATCTTCAGAGCTTGGGAATGTTTTAGTCTTTCGGAGACCCATTGTTTCACGAATACATTTGACTTCTTTGCCCGACTTAATAAGCTCATAGCGATTATACAGATTAATAAAACCCTTTATGTAGAAATTATCTGACCGACAAACTAACATCAGTCAAGATGTGGGCTTTAACTTTGAGACAACTTCAGTAATAGACAAAGTCATATTAGTTAACACCAGTCTGGGGATGGACACGATGTTTGCAACATACCATAGCATGTAATATTCTTTGTATGGTTACCATACAATATATCATATTGCAATCTACCAATTAATTTCTTAGTATATCATAGCTTTTGACATCAAGTTCGAAATGATTCAGTTATTCCTCATTAACAACAATTAGAGCATCATGATATGTAATTCTTCTACTAATTTGCAACATATAAAATAAAAAATTATGAGAAAGAAATAGAAATTTGAATGCTCTAGTAAGGAAACTTATAGAGGGAACTGAATTATTCAACAATCATGTTATATATGTGCAATAAGTGTTCAATTAAAACCACTCCATCCATTGCCGATTAATCACATGCAAATACACATCACAAAACACATCTAACGAGCATGTTTTTTTCTAAAAGTAAAATTTCAGTTTACTAAAATTGCAGAAATCCCACATAGAGTCATTGCCATCACGCCTTGAGATCCAAAAGGAAAAAAAAAACTCAGGGCCAATCGAAAAGAGTAAAGGTTAATACAAACTTTTATCAAACATGTACATCCTAGTTGAATTACACATCGGATAAATGGACTACCAAAAATTGAATAGTTTGAGTAAATAAAAACTCCAAATAAAGCATTCTTATTCTGTTTCAGAGATACTCCACACCTTGTTGCACCCTCACCTGTCGACTGTTTCAGAGATAGAAATATAAACCGGCGCCAAAATTGTATAGTACTTAGCAGCACACTCCCAATCAGAATTCAGAAGACGGTGACGAAGCATGATTTGGCTTCGTCGTTGGCCCACTGCAGCGCCTCCCACCAGTGCTTGTCGCACTCGATCCGCACCTGGCCCTGCTGCCCGGGCACCGGCCGCATCTGGAAGCGCCTCAGCCGCGGGCACCCCTCATCTGCACGCGCCGCAGCTCCGGGAACGCGCACTCCCCCTCGGCGCGGATGCCCTCCAGCTTGGGCAGCCCCAGCAGCGCCAGCAGCCTGAGCCGTGGGAACGCGACGACCTCGTCCGCGGCGCTGCCGCCCTCCTCGGGCCCGCCCATGAGCCTCGTGAGCCCGTTGCAGCCGCTGAGGTTGAGCGTGTCGAGGCAGGGCAGGTGCTGCACCCACGTGAGGTTCGTGAGGCTGTGGCACGCGCCGAGCGCCACCTCCCGCAGGCTGCACGACGCGGAGGGCGCCCATGCCATGAAGCGCAGCTTGGTGAGGAACCCGAACTTGATGACCTCCAGCTTCGGCGCGTGCGCGTCGGCGACGAGCTCCTCCACGTCGGAGGAGTACACCACCAGCTCGCGGAGCCCCTCCTGCACGCCGCCGAGCGCCGGCGCGTGCTGCGCGGAGAGCAGCGGCAGCTCGCGGGCCCCGTCCAGCTTGCGCAGGTGCAGGCACCGCGCGCGCACGCCCGGGGCCAGCCGCGCCAGCCGCTCCACGTCCCGGATCTTGTCCAGCGATATGCCCAGCGACGCGATCCGCGCGCCGCTGGTCTCCAGGTCTTCGATGATCGGCGCGACGTAGTCGTCGGCCACGGAGACGATGCTGGCGGTGAACACCTCCAGGACGCGGAGCTTCCCCAGCCGCGCGATCAGACCCGGCGGGATGGTGATCTGGATGTAGTAGTTGTCGCGGAGGTAGAAGTACTTGAGCCGGGTCAGGTTGCCCAGCTCCATGGGCAGCGCCAGGATCTTGTTCTTGGACAGGTTGAGGTACTCCAGGTTGACCAGGCAGCAGATCTCCACGGGGAAGGCGTCGGCGATGCCCGTGTCCTCGAGGTCCAGATAGGTCAGCCCCGTGAAGTGCTGCACCGCCTGCAGCATCCTCCGCGGCAGCGCGCGGTTGCCCTGCAGCATCAGCGACGCCGGCTGCGCGTCCGCGAGGAGGGCGCCCCTGGCGGGCGCGTCCTCGATGGCGTTGTGCATCAGGGACACGCGGCGCGCGTCGCGCCACAGGGCCTCCTCGCGCGGGGGCTCGCGCAGCCCGGCGCCCGCGCGGACCAGCCACTTGCCCGGCGCGAGCCGGAGCGCCGCGTCGCGGACCACGTCGTGCACCCGGACGTGCGTGTCGGACGGGAACAGGTTGTAGCGGTGGTTGTCGCCCGGCTCCAGCATGCGCGCGGCCAGCAGGGCGGCGAGCACCGCGTGCCCGGCCCGGTGGGCCTCGTCGATGTCGGCGTGCTCAGCTACTGGGAGCAGGCCGAGCCCGATCCAGCACTGTAGGAGCTCGTCCTTGGAGATGTTGTGGTCCTCGGGCCACAGCGCAGTGGTCAGGAAGCATTCCCTCACCGTGTCGCTCTCCAGGTTATCGAAGCAGAACTTCACTAGGGCGTGTGAGCTCTTGTCTGATCCAGGCGTCGGCTGCTGCGACGATTTCAGGGTGTCTAGTGCATCAGCCCAATCCTCTGGTGTGCTCTTCTGCGACATGGCACGGCCGATGGTAACGAGCGACAGAGGCAATCCTCTGCATTCTGCAGCCACCTGGTCGAAGCAGAGCAAAGTTAGGGCAGCTAATGAAACTCAGGAATCATACTGAGGAATTATAGCACAGCTAATGAAACTCAGGAAAATAAGGAATTTGGATGTATTTGAATCCTATGTATTCAAAACTCTCTCAAAAGATCAACTTTTCTTCTTAAAGAACCTAGCACAGTACAGTACCAATATTGTCATTTCCCACAGTTTTCCTGAGAATGTTGCACAAAACAACAATTTGGGTTTATAAACTTTTGTTTTTTGAGGAAAAACACTTTCGTTCATTATTGGTAGCAAAAGTCATTTTTATGGTCATTTGGCCACGGTAAGAGATTGATGTGTTTGACTTACGGTGATGAAGTAGATCAAGACGCCCTAACAAAAATCAAGATAGATTTTTTCATAAGATCTAAAACGTTGCAAAGTAAAGTCAGTTTTCCCAAACACTTGTTTGTTAGATTTAGGGAGAGCAATCATTAGAAAAACACCCTGATGTGTAGCGTGTTAGTGTATGATGTCGACAGATCCGAGGTTCTCTAGGTGCAGATCAGTTGATCTATTACCTGTCTCGCAAGTGTGAGAGATTTGAGGGTGACGATGGACGGCGTCGTCGCCCACACTGGCCTTGAAACAGGCTCCAAGCGTCCTCCTCGTTCCAGCACTCCATCTTGATCTTGTTGCGGCAGCCCATGTCAGCACACACCGCCTCGCTCCTCGACGCCACGACCACCTTCCTGACCTTGCCCGCCACCACGCCGAGCGGCTGCGGGATGCCGACGCGCTCCAGGTCGAGCCGCTCGCACACGCCGTCCAGCATGAGCAGGAAGCTCTTGTCCCTGAGGAAGCCGAGGATGGCCGCCGCCTGCGCCTGCTCCGTGGGCGCGTCCCGCAGCCCGAGCACGGCCACCACCTCCTTCTGCAGCTTGGCCACCGTGCAGTCCGCGCCGCGGCCACCACCACCACGCAGTCGAGCCGCGCGACGCGGCCGCACGCCCCGCGCGCCAGCCGCAGCAGCGTGCTCTTGCCCACGCCGCCGGGGCCCCACACGCCGAGCGCGGCGTCGCAGTCGCCGAGGAACCGCAGGGCCTCGTTGAGGTGGGCCCGCACGGGGCGGGCCTCCGAGGGGAGGTCGCTCGGGTCCAGGTCCTCGGGTTCGCGGAGCAGCGGCGGGGGCGCCTGCGGCGCGGCCAGCGCGGCCTCGAGCAGCGCCGCGCCCTCCTCGCGCAGCGCGCGCGCGGACTTGAGCTGGCGCTCGACGAGCGCCACGTCGGGCCCCGCGGAGAGGAGGAGGTACTGGACCAGGCGCACGACGTAGAGCTGGTGGCCCTCCGCGCCGTGGCGCGCGCGGACGGAGGCCGCCTCGTCCTGCGCCTCCTGCACGCGCCGCGCCCACGCGCGGACCGGATCCGAGTCCGCCGCGGCGTCGTGCGCGAGCAGCTCGCCGCGCAGGCGGACCAGGGCGTCCACCGCGTCGGCCAGCTCCTTGACGAGCTTGTCCGCGTCGGCGAGCGGCTGCCACCACTTGCCCAGGAACAGCGCCAGCAGCGCGCCGAGGGCCAGCGACGCGAGCACGGCCGCCAGCTGCAGCTCCATCGACGAACCTCCCTGCGGCGAACACAAGATCTCGGTTTCTCTTTCGTGCGCGGCGCGGCGGCGACAGAGCTAGGAAGGAAGGTGACAGTGGTGTGGCATGCGCGTGGTGGTGGGCGGCGAGGCAGTGGGACGCGGCAGGGTTTAAGAGGAGTGAAGAGTGACCGCGCGGGTAGTTGGGGCAGCGAGCGGAGAGTTAATGGCGCAGTGAATGCGTGAGCGGAAGCGGTTGGACACCCTACCCTGCCGGAGCAGCAGCGTGAAGGCCTGTGGGCGTGGGAGTCACGAGGGCGGCATCGGACTGGAGAGGAGCGGAAGCGAGGAGGACTCTGCATTGGAGCTGGGGAGATCCCGTCCAAGCTGGCTCTGGCTCGCCGTGGGTGGCCACGCAGTTCGGCGGATGCACCTGCCGCATTCATTCACGCCATGGACGCTGCTCCGCGCTCGCCTCGGCCTCCAGCGTCTGGGAACTGGAAGGAAGACAACGGGAGCCGCATTCCCTAAATTTCCTTTGCGCCTGTTTCAACGTTACACACTGTTTGCAACCATCACATCTCCATGAACTGATGATGAGCCGACGGTCTCCCTCAGACCACGTGAACCCGTGGAGTATACCACGTCTCAAAGGACAAGGTCTTCCTAGGAACAACGATTTTTAGAGAACCTTTACATTTTAGTCTATGTTTTAGCACCCTGATATTTTTTTGGTCACGGCCATAGTCTGCATGTACTCTGTCCCCAAAAAAAACTTTTATATCTGGATTTGATCAAATTCAGTTTTGACCAACGAACAGTTTATCAACTTTTGGCCCTGTTCGTTTCCTCGCCTCTAAAATTTAAGCATCGTCACATCAAAGAGAATCTTATTATTTAAAAATATTTCGATCAATTTAATGACAAAACCCTATTGACAGATTGGTGTTATTTTTTGAGATGAATCTAATGAGCTGAATTAATTTATATTTTGCTAAAGTGATGCTACAGTAACCATCTTCTAATCATGACTTAATTAACCTCATTAGATTCGTCTCGTAAATTAGTATAGGAGCCTGTAATTTATTTTATAATTAAATTTTATTTAATACTTCTAAATAGCAAGATTATTTTTGATGTGACAACTATAAAATTTAGACCCCAGGAAACGAACACACCCTTTGTATATTTTATAGTATTTATCATGAGAATTATATTTATAACGTGTTACTTTATACTGTTAAAATTTATTATAGAGTATTTTTAGACCTGACAAAGGAGATTCATAGGGAATGCTTCAGTACATAAAGTACTTTGGATACTTTATACTCTAACTTCACTAATTTCTTATGTTTGTATAAACATCTACTTCAATTAGTGTGTTATTCCTGCACTGAAGTGCACTGCCTACATTTTTTTCATGTCAAAGTTAATTTTCATTATTCCTGGTAGTTTTTTCATGTATAGTATTGGTGGGGGGGGGGGGTAATCCCCTACTAAATTGCACCGAACTCTCCAGCTATTGGAAGCTTCATAATGCAACCATTAAATTTCCTTTTCCTGCTGGCAACAACTTTGATTTTTTTTTTAATGAAGGCAACAACTTTGATGAATGCAAAAGATAGTACTACAACTTTCAAGTCCAGGAATCATGGGGGCCGATCCGTTAGTTGTTGACATGTCACTTAAAATTATCTAACACAAACCATCTCGATGTAAGATTTCCTTCCTCACGGTACTCAACGGGGACAGAACAGTTCAGACTCCGGCCTTCTCTCTTTCGATCCGGCCGTGGCACCGCCTCATATACGCAGATCACGGTGCGCTATACCACAAGGTGCTAATCGAGATTGAAGGGATTCCACCTCATGTTTGGGAGCCTTCCACTGCGGCTGAACTACGAGACCTTTTTGCTCGGTAGTGGATGTTCATCCGGAGACGCGCTCCCGCCGGAACCTAGCCGTCTACAAGCTCTCCGCTCGGACCACCCGGCCGGAGCGCATCCCCGAATCAATGGTACTTGCTGTGCCCGAACCCGAGATCTTCGGAGAGGCGGCAGAGCATATGCGCCGAACTTTGAAGTACACGATCCGGATACGGGTGCGGAGGCTCCTGCTACGTATGCCGTCGGACTCACCGCCACACTCCCCACCGCCGACGCCTCCTACCACCGAATCTAGCGAAGAGGAGTCTCCGGATCGGGCGCCACGACGTGCGCGGAGCCGCGTGCGCCGAGAACGGCAGCACCGGAAGTCCGCCGCTACGCCACCCACGCCGGACATGCCGCGAAGCTCCCGGGCGACGGAGCCGTACGACGGAACGGAACCTCTCGAAGCTTCCCGGGGCCCACCCCCATCAGCCTCCAAAGCAGCGAGTTATTGCGCCCGCAGCGATCCCCACGAAAGCGTGCCGGTGCAGGAGGCGCCAACGTTCAAAAGTCAAAAAAGGGCGTCTACTACTTTCGAGGAAGAGGCGTTACTCTCCCATCCGACCGAGCACCGTGCGCCGTTACAGCCGGAATTTAATGAGGCCTCATATTGGGATCCAATGCTCGCTTGAAGCGGCAGCGCGTCTCCCGACGCGGGGAACCGAGCTACCCCAATTTCCGAAGACGCAACGCCCGAAAACCCGCCCTCCACGTTTGAGCCGGCGGATGAGGGTGATTCCGGCCCGCGGGACCGGACCATAGGGCCATGGCCCCTAACGAACCGAACGTCCCGAGCCGCACGGTAACGGAGTCTACACAGGACGCCGCATCGGATCCTTCCTTGGAGCAGGACGTCACGCCCGGCCCCCTCGAACCCCGCACAAGCTCCCAACCGGGAGCCACCTGCGCACACCGGCGATGACGAGGCGGCCTTGCACGCCGATGCCGCTTTCCTTGCCAAGGTTAGCGGACCGCCGGCGACCGGTGAACTCGGTGTCCCGGCCCCGCCTACTCGCCCTCGCCGGCAACCGGCCACCACAACACCAAGACGCAGCCGTCGCCCGGCCGGCGGAAAGACACAAAGCTCCCTGGAACGCGCCCGGGCCGTCCTAATGAAGAAGCTAGGCCTCCCGGAGGCGGACGATAGCGCCTCAACTCAATCGATGGAAGCATATTCACGACTTTTCGATCACCCGCTCTCTCCCTCCCACATTGCTGCCTTAGCGGCGCTCTTCGAGTGGTCGGTGGATGACGCCGATGCTCGCGGGCACGGCCTCGTAACTAAATTTGTTCTTCAAGGAGGAGCTCAGCCTCGGCCCGGAGCATACTCGCGGTGGAAAACTTCTTGTTCCATGGATATTGCCAACATCTTAATTTGGAACGTACGTGGGCTTAACAAAAAGTCGCACCGAGACGCCGTCGAGCAACTAATCCTTGCGACAAGACCGGATATCGTTTGTCTACGGGAGACGAAAGTGCAAGCCATGTCCCCACGCATCCTACTCCCGACCCTAGGCCAGGACTTTGATCAATACACGACGCGCCCTGCGGAAGGCACTCGCGGGGGAATCATCATCGCATGGAGAAGTTGCAATTGTTCCGTCACGAACACACGCGTCGATAGCTTCTCTACATCGGTCAAGTTTCGAAACACCGATGGTAGAGAGTGGTGGTTCACCGGAGTCTATGGGCCTCAATCGGACAGCCAAAAAATCCAATTCATGCAAGAGCTGCGAGATCTACGTGCTTCTTGCTCCGGTCCATGGGTCGTCGCAGGGGACTTTAATCCGATATACCGCTCGGAAGATAAGAACAACGACAACTTGGATAGAGCCATGATGGGGAGGTTCCGCAGGCTGTTGAATGACATTGAACTTAAAGAGATTGACCTAATTGGGCGACGTTACACCTGGTCCAGGTGAACGCTCGGCCCCAACCCTTGTCCGGCTCGATAGAGCCTTCGCTCGATCGATCGGGAGGATATGTTCCACAATTGTCTCCTCCGGAGCATGACGGCGGGCATATCCGATCATTGTCCACTCCTGCTGGGACTTAACGAGCATGACGCCCGCCAAGCATCGTTTCCACTTTGAGGCCTACCGGCCACGCCTTCGGGGTTCATGGACGTGGTTCGGCAAGCGTGGGCGTAACCGGTGACCACGACGGGCGCAACGCCGCTAGAGCGGCCGAACGCCAAGCTACACCTCCTCACGAGACGACTACGGGCCTGGAGCCAACGAACCCTCGGCAACGTTACCGCCGGTATGAACAGGCCACCGAACTTCTTCACCGGCTAGAGATGGCACGAGATGTACGAGGTCCGAGTACACCGAAGGACCGGCCGCGGCAACGGCCGAAGGTCCACCGCCTTAGCCTAGCTTCACTTCTTCGCACCATCGCGCGGACTCGCTCTCGCATCAATCGGCTTCGGGAGGGCGATGCCAACACAAAGTTTTTCCATCTCCATGCGCGCTATAGGCAGAGGAAGAACTTCATAGCAAAGCTACAAAAAGATGATCGTATGGCCACGGAACAAGCGGATAAACAGGACATGCTCCGGGAGTACTACGGTTCTCTGTCGGGTACGATGGAAACCCGCTCTCACTCTCCGAACTTGCCTGAATTCTACCACGTCGAAGAAGACCTATAGGACCCGGACAGCCCGATCACCGAGCAGGAGGTGTGGAGCATAGTTAAGAGCTTACCAATGGATAAAGCTCCAGGTCCCGACGGATACACCGGCCGATTTTACAAAACGTGCTTGGTCGATCATTAAAACAGATGTCATGGCAGCGATCGGGGCTTTGCACGAGGGAGACGATCGGTCGCTACACTCACCGAACGCGGCCTACATGGTTCTCATCCCGAAGAAGGAGGAGCCGCTGTCGGTTGCGGACTACCGCCCGATCGGTTTGGTGCATAGTTTCGCCAAACTCGTTACCAAGATTTTGGCAAGCCGGCTAGCCCCCAAGCTGAACTCCATCGTTGCTACCAATCAAAGCGCATTCATTAGAGGTCGAACAATCCACGACAACTTTGCCTTAGTCCAACATATGGCCAAGAGTCCGTATAGCCGCAAAGAGCCACGAATTCTCCTCAAATTGGACATAACCAAAGCGTTTGATACGGTTTCTGGGCGTTCTTGTTGGAGGTCCTACGACATCTTGGCTTCGGACCACGCCGGCGGGGGCTACTTTGCAATCTCCCGAGATCATCTTCGACCAAAATATTACTCAATGGCAATGCAGGGGAACCAATCCAACATCGCGAGAGGATTACGACAAGGCGACCCGTTATCTCCACTTCTCTTCATTATCATCATGGATGTCCTCACCGCCCTCATAAACAAGGCCGATGAAGAACATCTACCGCAACCCCTAATGCGGCGCAACGAGCCCATCGGACCTCGATCTACGCAGATGATGTCGTCATCTTTGCGACGCCCACACCGGAAGAACTACGGCTTTCTACGGACCATTCGGGGCTCTTCGGAAAAGCATCGGGCCTCAACACAAACATGCAGAAATCCTCGGTGATCCCAATAAGATGCGAGTAGGAACACATGGAGATGATCGGGGGCTATCTCCCATGCCAGATTGGGGCCTTCCCTTGCCGATATCTAGGCCTACCACTTTCCGTTCGCAAGCTCGGAAAGTCCGATCTGCTGCCCCTTATTGATGCTATAGCAGAACGGCTGCCCGGATGGAAGGCATCCATGCTTGACCGGGCGGGCGCCCGATTCTTGTTAGATCGGTCCTCTAGGCAATCCCGGTTTATATGCTCATCGCCCAAGATATACCGAACCGGGCACTCGGAGGCTATTGAGAAAATTCTTCGTGGGTTCCTTTGGAAAGGAAGGAAACGAGGTTAGCGGAGGGAGTTGTCCGATTGCTTGGAAGCGGGTGACACGCCCCTTCGGCTTGGGGGCCTCGGGATACATGATTTGCGGACTCTCAGCTGGGCACTTCGTATGCGATGGTTGTGGCTTCAAAAAGCGACACATCCAAACCTTGGGCCGCTTTCAACATCCAAGTACCGGATCATGTCCTAGCCATGTTCGGGGCCATGGTTATAACACAGAGTTGGAGATGGAGCCAACACCAAATTACGGACGGATAGGTGGCTTGGTGGCCGCTCGGCAGCAGACATAGCACCCTCTCTCATGTCGCACGTCAAAGTTTCGGCTCTTCACGGGCGCACGGTCAAGGACGCGCTGCAGAACGACGCTTGGCTATCCGACTTCGGTCGAGGCCTGCCGGTACAAACGACCCGGGAGTTCCTTCTGCTATGGGACGCAGTGCACGACATTGAGCTCACGGATGGCATGCTCGGACATCCATGTTTGGGGCGCGACGGCATCGAGTGTGTACTCTACAAAATCGGCCTACCGGTGCTACTTCCGAGGCAGCACGGAGTTTGAGCCCTACAAAAGAATCTGGAAATCCCGGGCTCCCCTACGAGCGAAGTTTTTCTATGGCTAGCCACGGCCGATCGCTGCTCGGACTGCTCAACGACTATCCAAACGCGGACTCCCTCACCCGGAGCGATGCCCACTCGTGATCAAGAGGAAGAGTCCATCCAACACCTGCTTATCCAGGTGCGTTTGTTCACGGCAAGTATGGTTTGAGATCCTTCAATCCTCTGCCATCCATGGCCACTCTCCACGAGTACACGGACGCTCCATGATTGGTGGAGAAGAACACTAAGAAGAATGCCAAAACAAGGGAGAAAAGGCTTTAACTCTCTCGTAATCCTAGTGGCATGGACTATATGGAGATATAGAAATAACTCTGTCTTTGAAGGAGTAAGGCCATCCCCGGCAGCGATCATCAGTTGGATCAAGGATGAACAAAGGCTGTGGTACATGGCTGGAGCGCCTAGAATTAGCGGCGGCGGCGGTAGTTCTACGCCTAATGTAATATCAGCACCTTAGATGCTTTGCAACGGTACCGCTTGGTCAAGTGGTGCCGTGATCTCTTGTATCTCGTTTTTTCCTCCTTAATATAATGACACGCAGCTCTCCTGCGCGTTCGAGAAAAAAAAAAAAAAGATTTCACTTGATCAACTCGGGGTACAACGAAAACGTTACTGTTACTCGGGGTTCGAAAAAAAAGGAAAACGATGTTACTGGTCAGTGTGGCCATATGCACCGCTTCTGAGAAAGCCTGAAATCATTTCGTTGACGGTCGGTGGCCGCTCGGCGGTTGGTCGGCGAAGACGTGGACTGCCACAAACTACGATTACAACAGCTGCGTCGAGGGGTTCATTGCTTTGTGTTTGATCATTAGTTTTCGGATGTTGATAGTATATAACATGCCAACAACTAACAGCCTCTCGTGCCTGGACTTGAAACTATCTTTCGTATTCATCAAAAATCAATGATAAAAGATGCTCCTGTATATACCGACGGAGCATTAAGTTGTACACATGGATTCCCGCTTCCCAGGTCGACGCAGTGTCAACTGTCAAGTCGAGGCATGAGAGGTTAGTCGCTGGCATGTTATACTTATATCAACATCTGAATAGTAATGAGTCTAATGACCAAACACAAACCAAATAAACATTATGAACTCCTCGGCGCAACTGCTGTAATATCCGAGTCTAGCCCAGTCCTCGTCTTCGCCGTCCAACCGCCGAATTGCCAGCGACCGTCAATATGTTTTCAGCAGCGGCATACGGCCAACAGACAAGCAACGTCGTTATCGTTGTACACAATGGATCCCCCAGCTCGACGCACTTGCCTGGTTGGCTGGTCCAGAATCCCCGAACTGGCGTGCCCGTCAGCTCCCGCGCGGTGCACCACACACCGCAGGAGATTCCGGAGTCTCATCTGCAGCCGGTTCCTGGAATCCAAGATTCCGTGCAGCAGCAGCCACATCCACCCCTTCCATTCCAACACGGTGGCGAATATACTAGGCCGCGAATCCCCTTCTCGTCACTTGTCTCACTGCTCGCTCCACCAGAATTCCTCGCCAATGCACGGGGCCATCGCGCGCGGCCCACAGATCCACCGCACGGTCACGTACGCCTGCCCGCCGGTTCTACTGCTACGCGTGCGCGTGACGAGAAGCCTCCGCCGCGGCGGCAGCGTCGGTAAGCGGTGGATCACCGCAGCTGCCGCGGGCAAGGGTGCACGGGCCGTGCCACGCGGCGAGCTGAGGCTGTCAGACGTGCGCCATGAGCAAGCAGGGAGGCGCGCGCCACGACCGGACGTCGCGTCGCCCGGCGGGTCGAAGAGAGGGAGCGTGGCCGGTGCGGTGGCGCTGATCATCGGGACCAGCATCGGATCCGGCATCCTCGCCGTGCCGCAGCGCACGGCGCCCGCGGTGAGTTCCGTTCCTACCAACTCCGGCAGCGGCGTCCGAAAATTAGCTGGGAGGGCGGCGCGTTATCATCAAAGAAACGTTGCGGAATTCATTACCGGATCCGCTGCCGCAACCGCAGTACGCCCCCAAAACGAACCGAGTCATTGACCCGGGATGCCGCGGCTACCAGGACAATGATTTCCCTCCAATAATCGCCGGCGCCGTCAGCATCGGTAATTCATTCGTGGTGGCCCGGCTATACCCGACTCCATATTCCAGTAATGAATCGCTAGTACAGGAGCAGTGCGACTAGTACAAAAGCGTGCCAGCATATTTTCACAGATCCGTAACCAACCAAGTTGCTCTGTCACACTGGTAATAGTTATGAGCATTCATTCAATCGTTATTACTAACTGGCAGGGTCAATCTCGACGAGCTCCGAAGTCTCGATCGGTTTCCTCAACGGAAGAAACATCCCATTTTCGTCGAGAAAACCGGCACTGACTATCGGCACTTGGCATGGCAGGGTTTCGTCCCGAGCGCGGCGTGCATGGTCACGTGCTGGGCCTTCCTGGTGGCGGAAGCGCTGCTCCTCGCCGAGATCAACGTCTACCTGCGGCGGAGGATGAACAAGGACGGTAACAACCGCGGCGGGGACCTCGACGTCATTTCCGTAAAGAGCATGGCGCAGGAGACGCTGGGCGGGTGGGGCGGGAACGTGGCCACGGTCGCGTACCTGTTCCTGTCCTACACCTCCATGGTCGCCTACGCGGCCAAGTCCGGCGAGGTGCTGTCCCGCCTCATCGACGTGCCGGAGGCTGTCTGCGGCGGCGCCTTCACTGCGGCGATCGCGATGCTCATCGCCGGCGGCGGCACGGGCCTCACCGACCGGGTGAACCAGCTGCTCACTTTCGTCATGATAGGTACTGTCTGCTCGATCACGTCAGGGACCGCATGCATTTGATGACGAACACAAACTTCGTATTGAGATGATGAACTTTTAAGCAGTGCCAAACGCACCCTAAGAATTGATCACGCTTTGCTCTGATTTGTTCAACATACTTTGCCCGGATTCATTAGGCCAATCTCAATAGGAGCTTCATGGACACGATTACCTAGAGTGCCACGTTATCTATAAATGTTTGAAACTAGGATGAAACACCCCTACCTCAATGCATAGTTTCATCTATTGTTATTTTCTAGGTTACATGCAAAATACAAGGTGTCTAGGTAACTGTGTATGGAGAGTTTCATCCTCATGAAACTCGTTTTACCTCTTTCCTCATTAATACACTGCCACATCATCAAAAATACCTACATGACACTCTATTTATTGCCTACTGAAACTCCCACTGAGACTGGCCTTAGGAGTACATTGCATTGGAGAAGGAACCTTCGCTTCAAGGACGCCTTTTTCTTCTCATGTCTCAAGATTTCAGTACATGTAGACATGTCATTAAAGATTACCACCTATACCATACATCTCGTACGCGAAACCGCCCAAACAGAGGGCATCCCAAGTCCAAAGTGACGTACTGGCAATACTGTGGCCAAGTAAAGGCAGTAGAGAGTGTACCAGCATACAGCGATAGACACCTTGCCATGTTCGCGTTTCTTGATCACGCTACAATCAACGGCGTGATCCGATCTGCTGCATATGTAGGAGTACTCGCTCTATGAATCTGTAGTCATGAATTCGAGGCCTCTAAAGAGGAAGGAAGTCACATCACATGGACAATGATCTGTCTATGGCAACAGGTTTACTGCTGACGATTGAGGTCTCAGCAGTGGCGTTCGGCGGTGGCCTAAGCTTGCCAACGAACTCCAACTGGGAGCAGGTCCCGGCGTCGCTGCCGGTCATCATCTTCACGCTGGTCTTCCATGACATGGCCCCAGGTACCCCCATTCCAGTAAATCACCACACATTATTGAGTCGGAATTCCGCGTGCCGGACAGCTCAGAGTTAACATCTGGAAGGTACTGAAACCTAATTTGGCAGTGATTTGCGCGTACCTCGGTGGGGATCTGGCGAGGATCCGGTTATCAATACTGGTCGGGAGCCTCGTGCCGCTGCTGTCCTTGCTCGTGTGGGATGACATCGCGCTCGGCCTCACCCCGGATCTTAATGGGTTTGACATTCTGGAAATGTTAAAGACAGAGTAAGGTCACTCCAGTCTATAGCATGCACCGTTCAGCTAGTACTGCCTCTGTTTAAACACCGGCGGTCTGAGTCATGCCACTTGAAAAAAGTACCTTTGACTTGTAGATGGAGCTACACATTAGTCGAGACTTTCTCGCTCCTTGCGGTCGGGACATCGCTCATCGGAACTCTGCTTGGAGCATCACAGTTCTTCATTGAGCAGATGACCATTCTGGCATCTCCAGCGGCCCAAGGGCAGGTATAGTCCACCTGAACAATAACTAATCAAAGGATTTTCTTGAAGTAATTTGTTGAACATCTTGACCAAACAAAGTGAGTGGTAAGTACTGCAGGGAAAGGTAAACAAAGGCGTTGTTGCATTTCCAAAAGAAGATGAATCCAAGTATCTTGGTATGGAAGCAATTCTGGAGAATAACAGACTGAGCCACATTGCCACCGCACTTGTGGTAGTACCAACCATGATCATTGCAGCTACTGTCCCCAACTCGTTCTCCATAGCGACTGATATAGCAGTAAGTATACATGAATGTGTCATCCTTAGATTCATGAGACAAAATTGAGTAAGCATGGCATAGTTCTACACTGTATGCTTACTTGATGAATTGTTGTTCTAATGTTCAGGGAGGCTACTGCATGACCATCCTATACGGTGTTCTCCCTCCACTGATGGCCTGGCATATTATCTCCAAGCGTTCTGATACAAGTTCTGCAGTCAAATATGACGAACCATCTAAAGACGACAAAGGAAAAATGGAGTTAACTAGTGCAAAGCCTGTTCTTATTGGGATGGGGGAGTTCTCTGTTCTTATGGTATTTGAGCAAATCTTTCAAGACTTGGTCACTTTGAACACCTCTCTAGTTTCATAGATTAGAGTAGAAAGGAAGTTGTGCCACCAATACTGAATTAGCATCAACAATGGGTTGATGCAAGAAAGGTAGGTTGCTAGGTTCACCATGTAAATATGTAATGCATGAAGTGAGTAATTTAAGTTACAGTTGAAAAATACTCTTGCTCAGCTTCATGACTATTTTTTGAGCTCATCTGGTTGGAGCATCTTGTGATCTATTGCCCTAAGAGAACATATGGTGGAAGAATTGAGAATCGAGCTGAAAGAAATTAAGAGACACGAGATGTGTCGTCGGGCCGTATCGAGTCGGCAGACGTCCGCTGTCCGTTGTGTGGGCTGGGTGCCCTTGTGTTAACGACCACCCAATAGCCCATATAGAGAGGAAGGAACCTAAACCGATGGAATTCCTCCAAATTCAGCGAAAACAAATCAGCTATGACGGCGGCGGCGCAGGAGCGGTGGACCCTTCTCGCCGGAATCCCTACCGTGGTGGAGGACGAGGAGGCGAATCGCATAATCGGAGCGGGCGCCGACTTCTCCATCGTGTACAAAGAGCTTCCGAGCGCCTCCGTCCTCACCGTCCGGCTCCGGTTGTCCTCCCCGTCCTCTGGGTTCTTTTACCCCTACATCGCCGCCGTGGACCGCTCCGGCCTGCTTCTCCTCCGTGCCAGGCGTCATCTCGCTCGCTACGTGTCCCGGATCTCCTACCACATCTGTGATACGCGCACCGGCGAGGTCATCTCCTTGGACAAACTCCGCCTCGTCCGCTCGTCAGCGGCAGCAATCTTGGCCTCATCTTGAAGGGCGAACGCAGCATGGTCGCGGAGCTGCTGCCCAGAAGCGACGGCAGCGGTAGCGCCACGCTTCTCTGCTACACGGTTGGGCAGAATCGATGGATCGCGACGGAGCTAACCTACTCGCCTCCGCTCGACGAACGCCGGAGCTGGTACGGGGAGGGCGTCATCTCCCACGACGGCATGCTCTGGTGGTTCGACCTCGCCTATGGTATTCTCGCCTGCGACCCCTTCGCTGACGAGCCGGAGCTTCTCCACATCCCGCTTCCGAGGGTCCTTGATGAGCTGCCGGCGCCCGGCGGTTGCATTTAACGACCGGGGTGCCTACTGCTGCTTGAAGGTGAGCAGCGGGAAACTGAGGTTCGTGAAGATCCACGGCAGCCCCAAGGCTCCGGTGGTCAGTACGTGGGTGCTCTCTGACTCGGCTGGGAATTGGAATCCCGAGCACAGCGTGCGCTTGGCCGACGTCTGGGACGACTGGAGCTACCTGAACACCAGGCTGCCACGGGCCATCCCATCCCTTGCGCTCCTCCATCCATCAGATCCCAAGAAGGCCTACTTCTTTCTCGGCCCATATATCTTCGCTGTCGAATTGCAGCGGAGCATGGTTTTGGAATTCAGTGAGTTTAGGATGCCTGCCCCGCCTAGCCATGTGATTACCTCGTCACACTTCCTTCACGCATGGCAATATGACCCCTCAAGCAATCGTATGTATAAACCACTCTTATATATCTTGTTGTAGATTTAGTTTTGTTGGTTCGAATATGTGCAGCTTACAAAGCAAACCCAGCTACCCAATTTGATTGTTTGCTGCCATCACCGCCATCTGATGCGGCACTAGGTTGGGTCGAGTCAGAATCGTATGAATCTGGTTGTACAATAATGTACAGCACTGTTGACTTACCATTATATATGGCATGCTCATAGCTTCTCTATTCAATTTTTTCCTGCGGATTATCTGTGATTCAATAGAAATGTTGCATTATCTGGTCCATGTTATTTGTATTTTGATATATATGAGGATCTGCTACACTGATGACCAATCTTTCACCATGGCCTGGTTATTATCACATATAACATATACAAATAACATGGATAGAGAGATGTTTCATGATTACAGCGGAGCTTATGGGACACTAACCTCTTAGTTATCGTGGGCTATTGATCTTTTAAGATTCACTGGTATAACTCTTGAAAATTCTGTTTCAACCTTAATATTAAATCCGTAGAACCTTAATATTAAATCTGTAGAAAAAAACATTTTAAAGGAAGTTCTCTGTTTCAAATTACCTAATTGGTTTGATTTTATTATTATTGTCCACCAGCTTGTTTGCTAGCAGGTCCCTCAAAACTAAAATTGGTATGCACTGTTTCCATTAAGTTATTCGTTGCAGTTATTTTGGTTGTGGTGTCGTTTGGATCCACGCTGTATAAACTTTGACCAGAATACATAGTTTCCTGTATGAGTGATGTTATTGCCTTGTCTTGTTCACTTTTTTCTTAGTTCAATTTCTGGTGAATTTTCAGCTAGAAAACCGGTGGCCAGATGCAAGCTTTCTCGGGATTCTATAACCGGTGGCCAGACGCAAGCTTTGATGAAAAAGAAACCAAGTCATGTTTTCAAAAGGAGGAGGCGAATCCCTGCAAAAGATCTGAAACGACTTGAGTCATTAACACTGAACTAGGGAGGTAGCGCAGCATGAGCAGGGTGATGCTTGAGTGTTTGTAAAGACATTTTGTGAATTTGCTCATTTATTTCTCTTTGGGAATTACTTTTTCTATGGATTATGTAATATTACATGAGATTAGTATATTTCTATAGCTGTGGTGCTTTTATTTCGTTTGTATCGAGGCTCTTGGCCTTTAGGTATTGTTGCTATTGACAATGGGTGCAACAATGTGGTCGGTTATGTTATGTTACTTTCGAATTTGTTGAGGTTTTCTTGAGTGTCGCAGATCTCGGCGTGTGTTGGAGTTCCGGTGATCTCGTGTTGATCATGGCTTATTGACAACGAGCTACCCCATGAGGCTCTCGGTATTGAGTTGTATCTCCTACACTTCAGAACCCATCGCGCGAAGTGTCCTATCCTATGAGAACTGACAACTTCGGCGTCTGCCACCATGTTGTGTAAGTCTAGTCCCTCGTAAACTACACATTTCTTTTATAGATAAGAGTGACGTGATAAATGTTCCTCAGTAATTTAGTAGATAATGGAGTGATTTTTTGTTCTTAGAAAGAATGACGATGATCATACAGTTTTTATATTACAATAACCATCCGGTTTCGGTGCATGAAGAGTGACATCTCTCTACAACTACATTAACTCTCCTACCAAAGGAGATGGGCTGCATATCTAGAAGTCGCTGACGCTCAAGAGGAGAGTTGAGGCAAACAAAGGCATCACCTATGGTAGAAGGCTAGATCTCCACAACCGGTATACGATATCCGATGCGCAGCTCCAGAGACAACTCTTGCTGCACGATGTTAAACTCCCTCTTGTCCACTGGCGGGTAGAAGGAGGCGATGGCAACATTTTCAAAGTTGGTTTCTGGCATTGCCCCAGGAAGACTCTAGTGCCATCAGCTAGAACAACATAGTTGACATCCACCAGGTCAACCAAAAGGAATGTGGGGGCGCAAGTCATCGGGGAAGGCGGAGGCGGAAAGGTTGATGAGGGTTTTGTTACTCGAAGGCTCTGGTCGTGTACGGGGAGGCAAGGGAAATAAAAGGAAGCTTCCCCTTTTTCAATCGGGCCTGCGACGAATGGGCCAGGACTTGCGCTCCAGGGCGTGCTTTGGGCACATAGAAATTTTTTGCCAGGTCCTTTCCGGATTTATGCGACACATTAAAATGACAATTAAAAAAGCAATGGCCAAACCCAAAGCAGACTTGACATCTAAGGTCATTTTTGCATGTAGGAACTTTATTTCTAGAAGCAAGGCAATGGAAGCACCTCACCGGGTGAGTATGACGCCGAAGATACCATTGCCCAAAATTTGATACTTCGAACGTCTTCTGTGAAGAGTCCGGGCTAACATGATCAGACCGTTGAGCTTGCACCGGCTGCTTGGTCGCCAACAGTCGACGGAAATCCTTGTCACATAAGTTGCTTGCAAAGTAATTATCTAGAAACTTGATGGTTGATGCGCTTGAAAACTGACCGAATCATAGCTCTTTCGCGAATGACACTACTAGAAAACACCTCCTGTAGACACGCTTTATTTAAGGTCTAGATACGTTTATTTTGTCTCAATAAAAAAATAGAGACGTCTTCATAAATCGTGTCCGAGTCGTCTCCGAACGTACCGTATCAAAGCTTGGTAAATATGATTTTTGAAAACATGTCTATTGAAGTATAAAACGTTTAATAGAAATGCTATAAAGCATAGATATGTTTATAGATATGTTTTCACGAATGCGTTGTATGTATTAGAGTAGACACGTTTTGTGACATGTTAATAATCTTACACACGATTTTATTGATACGTTTAGACTGTGTTTCTATCAATATAGACACATTATATAGAATGCTTCAAAAAATATTATTGTAAAACTTGTTCTAAATGATTGACTTATTCATGTAATTAGTAGAAATCGAACCCGTGACTTCGTCATTTTCTACAAGCTCATCTAACCAACTCACCTAGGAAACGAAGTTGATATTCTTTGACCATATATTCTTTTATATGCATGTTCTCTTAATGCATTAATGTCTCTAGGATTTTCAATAGCATGTCAAAAATGTCTCTAAACAAGGGTAGATACGATAAAAACGTGTCTAATATCATCTCACTTCTTATACGATTTCAATAACGTGTTAGAAAACGTGTCCGATATCATGGGATACGATTAAAGCATCTTTCGATACCATATCATTTTGAGATTCCCTCTAAAACATGTCAACAAACGTCTTTATGTTGGATACTGATGGTTCAAAGCGTGTCTAAAATCGTAACACTTTGTGATGTTTTACAAAGCATGTCAAAAAACGTGTTTATCGTATTATTTACGTTAAAGCGTCTCTAAGATCATGTCATGTTGACACATTCTCAAAATCGTGTCAAAAAGTATCTCTAGCTACTGATGTAGGCACGCTTACAAAAACGTAGTAACATAAACGTGTCTAGAGGTCATTTTTCTTGTAGTGTGAGTGACGAGCTGCCACTCATCATCTTGTTCCTGGTCCCAAAGACGTTTCTCCTTCACCCAGTCAGGGCCACCATTGCTCCAAAGAGCAAAATGAAGGTGGAAAGAGTTGCACACCACCTCCTGAAGATGATAAACCAAAAACCCCACTGCTTTGGATAGAACCACAAAACTGAAGCACCAATCCTTGAGCCAAGAAACTCGAAAATCTTCAGCCTGATAGCCCAAGCAGGATTGAAGAACAAAAGAAACCGAGTCGACGTTAAGCCGCAACGAGGAATGGCTGAAAGAAAACACCATAACGAAACCCGAAGGGGCCGAGATCGGGGACATATGCAGCTTATGAGCCGATTTTATTGGATTTAATCCGCTTCAGGAGCCAAACAACTCGATTCTCAACGCGCTTCCTACCAACACGATTTTTCCCCAAGTCGTTTTTGCCTGGGACACGGAATCGAGCCTCACCCTCGATACTACCCGACACGGTCGATTCCCTACATCGCCCCAGCCCCGAGCTGTCGGACGCCGAGCTCCGCCGCCGAACTGTCTCCCCCTACCTTCCTCGCCGCCGGACCCGCCTCCGCCGCTGCCGGACACCGAGCTTCGCTCCAGCCCCAAGCCGGCGGAGCTCCTTCTCATCCCGAGCGCCGCACTCCGGCCCGAGCTCCGTGCGGGAGAGGAAAGGAGAGAGACCCACCGAGCTCCGCCCTCGGTGCTGGCGTCGGTCGCCGGTCAGCCCGGCCCGCCAAGGAGCTCCGACCCACTCCCCGCAGAGGCCGAGCAACAAGGCCGCGAGAAGACCAGCCCCGAGCCGTCGGAGTCCCGAGGAGCAGCTGGATGGGGCGGGCACGCGGGCTACGCGAGCGTGAAGTGGGCTGTGGTTGGGCGCGCAGCGAGGGCTGGTGGTGGCGAGCGCGACGAGCGGCGAGCGGAGGCTACCGGCGGCGATGCTGGACCTGGCTTCTTGTCAACGCGATTTGGATAATCCAAGTGTTTGGCTCGAACGCGATTCTGTGGGCAGCGACTTCAATAGGAAACTGGTTTTGTAGAGAAACGCTTTGGCCCACAGCTGTCCCAAACGGGGCCATAGAGGAACTAAAATGATCGCGAACACTGGACTGAAACTCTAGGTACAACTTGAAATTCAGATCTGACAAGCTCCCTATGACGAAACAAGGAGGAGGAAACCAAGGTGTACAACGAACGAAAAAACAAGAGGGAAACGATACAGGAGGAGAAGGAAAAGAAGAGGGCGGTGAGGAGGAGGAGGAGGAGAGTTACCAGGAGAAGAGACGGGAGAAGGAGATGTAGGTGAGGGGCGGAAGGAGCTGATCGCTGTTAGCGTCGGCCGGCGGCCGAAATCGCCGCTCCGGAAAAGCCGCATCTCACGTCAATAATATGTTGCAATAAGGATATTTTCTTTATATTATAGGAGATCGTATTATAGGAGATCGTATTGCTCTAGTTTGTGCCCTTGTAACCGAAATCCTACAGTCGTCGGTGATGATGAGGATCTACACGATATGGCCATTAGGTGAGCCATATCTTGCAGTTGTGGTCTCTTGGTTAATAATGGTGGTGGCTTTTGTTTGTACCCGTCGTACCTTCATTCATGCTATGAACGAATTCAACCGGAGCTCGCGATCGTCGTAGGTTGAATTCTGATAAATCGACGACTGGGACAGGCAAGGCAACCTGAAATTTGAGATAAGGTTCGAGCAAAGAC
Source organism: Chloris gayana (assembly GCA_031894775.1). Taxonomy (NCBI): domain Eukaryota; kingdom Viridiplantae; phylum Streptophyta; class Magnoliopsida; order Poales; family Poaceae; genus Chloris; species Chloris gayana. Next base: position 27,698 of record JAUNZO010003154.1, read on the forward strand.
TGCAATATGCTTTTCAGCCACAGTATCATTCTTAAGCGTCAGATACAAGCAATAGCTTCAGTTTCTCACATTCAATGTATGCAACAAAATTTCAGTAAACATTTATTTATCAATCGGTTAAGAAAATAGTTGCACAAAGTTGCTCAGAGAATGAGATGAAAATTGGTTGACGAGACACATTCAATGTATGCAACAAATTTCAGTAAACATTTATTTATCAATCGGTTAAGAAAATAGTTGCACACTCAGAGAATGAGATGAAAATTGGTTGACGAGACAAATAGGTCCATGCCGTCCAATTCATTGTACCATTTTACAGTCCCATTGTACGCTGTGAATTTGCAGTTAAAGGCAACTGAAAGTCTGAAACCAGATACTCCTCCAGTCCAAGAATATAAGGATTTGTTGATTTTTTTAATTCTCGTTTGACTATTCGTCTTATTCAAAATATTTATATAAATATAAAAATAAAGAAGACATACTTAAAATATATCTAGAAATAAAATAGATTCTAATAAAATAAATAAAATTTTAACAAATTTTTTGAATAAGACGAGTGATCAAACGAGGAGTGAAAAAATCAACAAATCCTTATATTCTTGGACGGAGGGAGTAGCTACCTCAGCCGTTTGTTTGATCCAGCAGAAAAGCAGGGCTTTGTGCTAGCAGTATCCTCGTGCCAGGCAATGGTGGGATGAAGAAATGCAGATAGTTCCTGACAGAGAGATGCCCCAGACCATTCATATATCGCTGGCAGTGGGGTTGAAAACGTGCAGTTCTTCACGCATTTCTTTGCGCCGGCTTGAGCATTGCAACATCCTGATGGTCACGTAAAGATGGCCAAATTCGTTTCAGCAGTTGTCGCAAAAAAGAAAATCGTTTCAGCAGAAAATAAAAATCAAATAATATTTATTTATCTTTTTGCTCGCAGCCCCACAGCAGCTCAGTGCTCCGGCCGCCGCGAGACGGAACAAAACCTACCCATCCACAAACAACTCACTCCGAGAAGGCGAGAACCGTCCCGATCGATCGAGGCCAGTGTACAACAGCGACCATCGAGCGGGAGAAAAATATCAGGCGAGAAAAAAAGAAAAAAAATCCTAGCGTCCGGACGCCACAGCGGCACAGGGAATCCAGACCGCGGAGGCCTATTGGCCAGTCGCACGCCAGGTCGGAGCCGCGTGGCGCGCCGCATCCTATCGCCTTATCGACATCGCTCCGGTGCCGTATAAGGTGCCGCCGCCCGCTTCGCTTTCCTAGCCCTCTTCGCCTCACCCGAACTTTGAACCCACTCACAGATAGCTCGTGAACTCTTCTCCGGCGACTGCTTCGTGCTGTTGCTGAATTCAGATGGCGCTCCAGACGGCGACGTCGTTCCTCCCCTCGGCTCTCTCCGCGCGGAAGGAGGTGAGCTTAGTGATAGTTCAGAGCTCTCATTTTCGTTTCTGTTTCCGGCGAGTGGCGATGTTGCTTGTTGCGGAATGAGTCTTGGGAATGTAATGGTAACATGTAGCTGCAATTGCGCTTTGTGCAGGGAGCGGCGAAGGAGTCGGCGTTCCTTGGTGTTCGCCTCGCGGATGGCGGCGTGAAGCTGGAGACTAGCTCTCTCGGCATGCGCACCAAGGTAAACAAATTGATGACGCTTGTCGTGTCTGTCTGTTCCGTGAGCTTGCAATTGATTGCTTTTAACTCCATGGATTAGCTAGTCGTACCGGTCGGTTGTTCGTAATGGGCAGTGGAATTGGTAATTTCAATCCAATGAAACAGTCGAATCGATGAATGATAACTATTCAGGTTTCTCAACATGCCAATGAAATGCGGTGACATCATCAGTCAGAATGACATTTCAGTTTGTGAATGCCTTGATTCCCCTTACTCTGAAGCCATTTGCCTTATCGTGATATCATTAAAACTTAAAACTGGAATCCCAGGGTCGGCTAATTAATTATCACTAGTCATGTAAACGGTCTCAGTTTGGCCCAGAATATTTTAGCCGTTATGCCAGTATACGTCTGTGTTCGATGTTACTGAAACAACTGCAATGCGTTCTGTTACTTTCAGAGAGTGAGCACATCGGTGGCCATCCGTGCGCAGACAGCGGCGGTGTCGTCTCCATCCGTGACCCCGGCGTCCCCGTCCGGCAAGAAGACGCTCCGCAAGGGCACCGCCATCATCACCGGCGCGTCGTCCGGTCTCGGCCTGGCCACGGCCAAGGCCCTGGCGGAGACGGGCAAGTGGCACGTCATCATGGCGTGCCGCGACTTCCTCAAGGCGTCGCGCGCGGCCAAGGCTGCCGGCATGGACAAGGACAGCTACACCATCGTGCACCTGGACCTGGCCTCCCTGGACAGCGTTCGCCAGTTCGTCAAGAACGTGCGGCAGCTGGAGATGCCCATCGACGTCGTGGTCTGCAACGCCGCCGTGTACCAGCCCACCGCCAAGGAGCCGTCCTACACGGCCGACGGCTTCGAGATGAGCGTCGGCGTCAACCACCTCGGCCACTTCCTCCTCGCCCGCGAGCTCCTCGAGGACCTCAAGTCCTCGGACTACCCGTCCAAGCGCCTCATCATCGTCGGCTCCATCACCGGTACGTTCCCAATTGCTTTCTGTCTTTCTGAAACGAAATGTCATCCACGGCGATGAATGCATTGAAGAAAATAATTAATGATCCACCGTCAGGTAACACGAACACTCTGGCTGGGAACGTGCCGCCGAAGGCGAACCTGGGCGACCTGCGCGGCCTCGCCGGCGGGCTGAACGGCGTGGGCGGCTCGGTGATGATCGACGGCGGCGAGTTCGACGGCGCGAAGGCGTACAAGGACAGCAAGGTGTGCAACATGCTGACGATGCAGGAGTTCCACCGGCGGTTCCACGAGGAGACGGGCGTGACGTTCGCGTCGCTGTACCCGGGCTGCATCGCCACCACGGGGCTGTTCCGCGAGCACATCCCGCTGTTCCGGCTGCTGTTCCCGCCGTTCCAGAAGTACATCACCAAGGGGTACGTGTCCGAGGAGGAGGCCGGCAAGCGGCTGGCGCAGGTGGTCAGCGACCCCAGCCTCACCAAGTCCGGCGTCTACTGGAGCTGGAACAAGAACTCGGCGTCGTTCGAGAACCAGCTCTCCGAGGAGGCCAGCGACGAAGAGAAGGCCAAGAAGCTCTGGGACATCAGCGAGAGGCTCGTCGGCTTTGCCCCCTGATGATGGCCGGTGTATGCTGGCCGACGGCGGCCGGTGACAGTTTTCCGCGACGGATTATTACCTTTCTAGGACGTGGTTGTGTCAGGATCAGAACAGAATTGTGTACGATGTGTGCTACTGCACGGTGATGGTTTTTTGCCCTTTTGGAACGGATTGTAACACTAGCATTTTCCTTTACTTTGGTGATTACTACAGTACCGCTAATAAAGGAGGTTGGGCCGCCAAAATACAGGATATGCTTTACCTGTTCATGCGACACGTTGAGTTGCTCAGTTTGCTATTCTTCAGTGCGGATAGAGGTAATTGTAGGCACAAAGTAGAAGTACTCTCGTAGTAGCCCCATTGTCTTGTATCAGCATTTCTCCCATATTTAGACAGCTTTCAGGATTCTAGTGCACTCCCCATAGCAGTTAGCAACTGACAGGGTGGCAAATGTGAACGATGAAGGTGATGAGCTAATAAATACAGGATGGGCTGTCACCGCACCAAGGCCCGCTCCGCAGACTAGGCAAAATAGCAGTTTGGGCCATTCACCCGGCCGCGTACAATTTGGCATAAAAAAGGCCTCCCTGCCTCCACACTGGCCGCATGGTTCTTCTATCTTTTCTCTGGCCCTTTCGAGTTTTGGCCCGTCCGTGCTGCATCTCATCAATCAGTGAGCACGAACCGAATGGGATTGGTCACCATGGAACCATCTCTCGTTTGATTTGCCCTCGTTAGATGGGGAGACACAGGCGACACGGCGGGTCGTATGACGTTGATTGTATCGACGTCCTCTCGGTGTCCATGTATCGTCGGCGCAAGACAACAAATCAGTTGTGTAGGGGCTAACCCTGCGAGGCCTAGAAATTGGTGGAGTCAGATGTCACTAGAATATGGTCTTCCACACGGAGTAGTACTGCACTAGTGGATATAGGTGATGGGTCAGTCAAAATAGCCTGATGTTTTAGAGTAACTTTTCCATAGAGTAAGCATAAACTGGACCAGACCCATGCTTAAGCACGCACCCACAAGGTTTGTTATAGGCTTGTTGCTCCACCTCTCTAGATGTGTAGAGGGAATTATGGATAAAAACTGATTGTATGTGTTATGGTTAGGTGCTCTCCAACACCTTTTAGTTCAGCGAGATGGAACTAAAGAGGGTTAGATGGTAACTCAAGGTCACCTATTTGCAACATCAACTGATCGATTGCACAATATAGATTTATAATGATCATGATCCTCTTGCTGTGAAACCATATATAATCCAATAAATCATGCATTATTCGAATACTTTTATACTATATCCTGCTTGTAATTTTGGTCACCATTCATGCTAGTAGGAAGCAGGTCGTCATCGATTCCGGTCTTAAAAAGGAAACATCCTTACTCTAGTCTAGTGGTACAGTATAGTATTAGTGGCGTACGTGCGGGTTGAGTGGACCTGCACTGTGCGTGTACACCTCCATAGGAAGCCAAAAAAGTTTATTTTCTATCACCGATCACACGAACTCTCACATATCCCCTTCTTGATTGTTTTAGAGCTGCATGATACACACATGCACCCATAATGAAATCATGAGGCAAACATACTATAATTGCGCCCGGGTTGTTAGTCTTCCAGGACAGACAGGACCATCTCTTGCACCTGTATACAGATTACGATGTACGGCCTACCGATGCGATGGGTGGACGACGGCTCGACGAGATGATCCGCGGCACTGCTCGCTCCCCCTGTAGCTCATCAGTAACCCCGTCTCGCCCCCTATATTCTATAGTGAACCAGTCACCATGATGGCTTATCGTTTCTGTTTTATATGGAGGATACGATCGATCACTGTTTACTCGTCCTCTATGCCGTGGAATAAGTATTATTATCACATTTTGTTTATATCGTTTTTTAGACGTTTTGTTTATATCGTCGTGTATGGTTGGTGTGCAAGGAAAAAAAAAGGAACGCTAGACCTTTGTCAAGTTGCCGAGAAGTATGCGTACAACGCACATGAGACCACGTACGCGGGGCATATCTTACGAGTTATTGGAGCTAGCGAGATGCATGGTGCGTTTTTCAATGGCCGGTGACGAAAAGCTTGTGCATAGAGGGCAAAAATATGTGCGTGTGGCGCATGCGTGTCAACAAAGGTGCTAGTGCCTTTTGCCTATTCAGTTGTAGAATAGTAGTAGGATGCAGCGTCACTTGCAATCGTACATACGTGTCGATCGACGAAAGGAAGGCGGAGTGCATTCCTGTAATAATGCATCATGCTGCTATAGGTGTAGCTCCGATCCAGCCCGTCCGGGAATTCTGGAAACTCTCATCAACAGACAACAACCGGCCTCTTGCTGTCATCATTCAGTAATTAAAACTGCGGGCGAGAAGAAAGGCAGTATATATTTTTTTCTTTATCCTGTGCGTATATATCTAGAAAATGGAATATAAAGGGTATACTAGTAAGGTGTATGCCGCCCATCGTGACATCCGACCTACTACCCAATACAAAATCCATACATCGCAGCAAAAAGCTGGGTTGCTTTATTTGCATATACGCACCGACGCGCGTGAGGACACACTACACTTTGTTTTCCGAAGAATACACGAATCCGTGTCTTGAGAAACGAATGTATACCGTATACGTGATCGCTAAACACGACGGGGATGAGATTAATTAAGCGATCCGGCTTTAATTTTGTGAACCGACACACATGTGGAATGGAATGCCCGATCCGAACGTTGCGAAGAGTGGCAGGATGTACGTAATCCTCTTGTTGGATTTGTGTCGAATATGTGTACAAAAGTCGGTTACAAATTGGACTTGAGTCGTATTAGGTGGATAGGGATAGAGTTTGTGTCGGACTTGTATTCCCGGGCTCATATATACGTGGGGGCACCACCGTTGTAACCGCAAGAGACGACAGATGTAGTAGACAAGGGGTGACGACGGCCGGGAGAGGCGTGCCCTAGCGGCAGCCGGGTCGTGGGTCGGTATACTCCTGGATGTCCGTATTGCTACAGTTATTATGGGGAGGAGCGCCCGTAGTCATGCCCCGAGGATGTAGGCACATCGCTGAACCTCGTACAAAAACATCGTGTTTCGGCGTCTCTCTCTTTTCGTGATCTTGTGTTCTTGGCTTGATGATCCTGGGGAATTGCTTCCGCGGCTGGTTTTCTAACAAGTGGTATCGAGCCATGGTCGGGAAACCCGAAACATCTCGGGGACCTCACACGGATATCGGACCGTCGGATTAGATCTCCCGGACCACATGGTTATCGGGTCGTCGGAGGGGTGTCCACCCGGATATGAAGGGGAGATAGAGCCACCCGATGTGTGATGGGGGAAATTGTTGGGTTTAGTCCCACATCGGATATTGATGATAGGGGAGCCAACTAATAAGGTGGATGGATCCTCACCTATTAGGCTAGTCTTTTGGTTGAGGTGGCCCAGGACCTTGGTTGGGACTCCGCTTGGGCCTATGGTTCGGTAGGCCCAATGTGACTCGGGCTGGCGGCGGGCTCGTGGGTACGACGAGCCGGGCCGCATTCTAACAAGTGGTATCGAGCCGGTTACATGGTAGAAGATCACGAGAGACACGATGGGGTGCTCCACACCGCGCAGAGCTTGCACAAGGCGTCCGGGGAGAGGACATGACGCAAGGTGGAGCATGGCGGCGATCGACGACTCGATCGGTGGAGTTGGACACTTCGAGCGTGGCGGCTCGAACCGTCGGATGAGCTGCATCAACGGGGATCCGTCCGGACGTGGAGATCGTGTTGATGGTGGCCGATGGCTGCTGTTCGATAGGGGCTGATCGGACGTGATGGCCAAATTCAACGGTGCGGGCTGGAAGACGTCGCGGACGACGGCGGCGGCTTCGACTCGAATCTAGCTGATATGCGGTCAGCTGAGATTGGAGTAGTTGTTGCGTGCTCAAGGTGGAGCAGCAACAGCGATGGCGAAAGCCATGGTGGACTCAACGAGTATTTTGGAGGCGAGTTGTTCTTTGTTGGATTGCTGTTCGGACAGATTTCGGCGAGAGCAGAGGCGGCGTATGGCACCGGTGCCTAGCTAGAGCAGAGTTTGATGCTTAGGCTGGCTCGTGAGAGGATCGGAGTCCGTGGAAGCAAAGCGAGGCGGCACAAAGTGGATTCTTGTACGAATCGGAATTGGAGTTTGGAGGTGGCATGCATGCAACGTGATTTGGAAAGTAAATTGGTTGCATGCGTAAGTGCTGGCTCTGCATGGAAACAATGTGGGCCCGCATGGTTTGTTTAACAAAATATGCATGCATGTGTTTCACTTGTTTCCTTGCGTGATCAATTTGGCCTTGTAGTAGACTTGGTTTCGCATCAAGGCATGTATTTGGCAGTGGAGTCCAGGAAGCCGCATGCAACAAGGAAACGAAGGGAGGAAGTTGAGTCCGTTTTGGTTAGGACTCGTGTCTCGTCGCCGTATAAAAACAAGAGAAGTCCACGGAGATTGCAAGACAACGCAATCAGCTGTTTGTGAACCGGTGTTCGCGACGGTTGAACGCAAACGGCGGGCGGCACTCAAGCAGGTCGACTTCGTCATGTGCAAGCGGCGTGGTGGTCGACGGGCTCGAGAGCGGCGAGCTGTGCACGGTGGTGTACGGCAGGGCGGCGTGTCGAGGTGCGACGCGGAAATACGCGGCAGCGTGCTGATCGTGCTTGTGCTCGCGGGCGTGCGGGAGGTACGCGGACTTCGGCGAGCGGTGTGCAAGTGCGGAGGATCTTTCGACGGTCCGTGGTAACGAGCGGATGACGTCGATGTCGTCCAAATTCGAGGTGACGAAGTTTGACGGGACCGGCAATTACGGGCTTTGGCAAACAAGAGTCAAGGACTTGCTAGCGCAGCAAGGGATCCTGAAGGCTCGATCGAGAAGAAGCCGACCAAGGTAGATGATGAGAAATGGGAGGAGGTACAGCGCAAGCGGCAAGCAACCATCAGGTTGTGTCTCTCCGACCAGATCATGTACCATGTCATGGATGAGACGTCACCAAAAATAATTTGGGATAAGTTGGATAATCAGTTCATGTCCAAAACTCGACTCGAAGTTGTATCTCGAAGCAAAAATTATATGGGCTGAAGATGCGGGAGGGAGCAGATCTTGCTCGAGCACATCAATGTCTTCAATCAAGTTGTGGCTGACCTTGTGAAGGTAGACGTGAAGCTTGATGATGAAGACAAGGCCATTATTCTTCCGTGTTCCTTGCCGAGTTCTTATGAGCATTTGGTCACAACATTGACGTATGGCAAAACCGAAGTAAAGGTGGCGGATATCACGACGGCGTTACTTTCTCGTGATCGGAGGATCGAGATCAACAATGCTGGTGATAGTGGTTCCACTGGTGATGCTTTGGTGGTCTAGAGTGATCGAGTGAGGGAGACCGACAAGAAGAAGAAGAAGGGGCCGCAGTGCTACAAGTGCAAGGAATGGGGACATGTGAGGAGGGATTGTCCGGAATCGAAGAAGAAGGACGTGGCAAATGTTGTGGTTTCTAGGAAGGATGACTCAAACAGCGATGGTGATGTTCTTGTGCTATCAAGTGAGAAGTCTCGTGATGAAGAAGCGTGGTTGCTAGATTCTGCAAGTTCATTTCATGCAACATCTAAGAAGGAGTGATTCTCTTCGTATGTTGACGGTGACTTTGGTTTTGCTCACTTGGGAGGTAACACGGTTCATCGTGTTATGGGAGTTGGCAAGATCAAGTTGACAATGTATGATGGATAAGAGGTGCTACTTGAGGGTGTGCGACATGTGCCGGAACTTAGAAGAAATCTTATCTCGCTTGGTGTTCTGCACGGAGAAGGTTGGCTATATCAGGCAAGTGCCGGATAGGAGGACCTTGAGAGTGATGTGGGATGGCAAGACTGTGATGATAGGAGACAAGTTGGAGACACATCACTATAGGTCGAAAGGTGGAGTCATGAAGGATGGAGCTACAAATGTTGCAGCGTTCAGTCCTGGTGGCGAGGTGGCCTCGTCGGGCTGTTTGAGGTGAGCAGCGGAAGAGACGACTCAAGTCTGCGTACACGGAGGTTCGAGCATGGGCAAGCTTCGGGATGGCGTGCATATTCGTCAAGGTGGAGTTTGTTGGATTTGTGTCGAATATGTGTACAAAAGTCGGTTACAAATTGGACTTGAGTCGTATTAGGTGGATAGGGATAGAGTTTGTGTCGGACTTGTATTCCCGGGCTCATATATACGTGGGGGCACCACCGTTGTAACCGCAAGAGACGACAGATGTAGTAGACAAGGGGTGACGGCGGCCGGGAGAGGCGTGCCCTAGCGGCAGCCGTGTCGTCGGTCGGTATACTCCTGGATGTCCGTATTGCTACAGTTATTATGGGGAGGAGCGCCCGTAGTCATGCCCCGAGGATGTAGGCACATCGCTGAACCTCGTACAAAGACATCGTGTTTCGGCGTCTCTCTTTTCGTAATATTGTGTTCTTGGCTTGATGATCCTGAGGAATTGCTTCCGCGGCTGGTTTTCTAACACCTCTTCCTGTCTCTGTCCGCCTCTCTGTACGCATACTGCGTTGCGCGGATGGGGAGTATTACTCTGGAGTAGGTTAATTTCTTTCTTTAATTATTTTTTGAGGTGTTGGAGTAATAGGTTTCTTGGACACGAAGCGATCGATGTGCATGTGGATAAGCTACTCCGCGTGTTAGCAACATCACAAGTATTTTGTTGCTGTAACGTGTAAAAAGCGAACTCTCACTCATGTTAACACAAACAAGTAGAGAGCTAACTCAAGAAGCAAGAGCTTTTCTCCTGTTCAGCACTGTCACTCATGGTCGTCGGTTCCATACTTCCATTCCCAAACCCCAAGTAAAAAAAAGCCATGATTCTTGATTCTGTCCGTCCACGGTCCACCTGACTCTGGAGTCTGAACACGGTTGTTGACCCATGGACAACGTGGAGAAGGATAGTACGGAACAGGTTACGGCACAAGCTGCGAGCGCCCGTGAATTCTCGCACTCTGAGCTCCCCTCCACGTCCTACTACAGGCTACGGCTATGACAGAGCGGGGAACCAATGAACGGGCCCGCGTGGCAGTCACCGCGCGGGCGAGACAGTTTCCCGCCGTGGAGTGGCCCATTTGCCGGAGACGCTAGGCCCCGGCGCGCCGCCCAGCCGTTTGACCGGAGAAAAGCGTCTCGGGCAAGCCGCAGTAACCCGCTGTTCCCACGCGCGAGGTTTAGCAGAGGCGAGCGAGGGTTTTGGCCCATGGACCAGCAGGACGGCGGCAACGGGCCTGTTTGACCCCGCTTTCCCTGCCTCCCTCCCACTCTTTGTCCTGTCTCCACCGCTCCACAGCACCAGGTGGACCGCGGCGGTTGCCGATTTGTCGACGCCGCTTCGGAATGGCGTCGATTAACTGCACCGCGAGAATTAAAAAAACTGCACCGCGTAACGTGCCACGTCAGCGTTGGCGTGCACCTGAAGACACATCCCCCCACGGACCGTACGATGCAGGTTGCGGCCTTGCGGGTGCGGTATGAATCCGAGGCTTGCCGCCTTGGAGATCGTAGAAACCGGAGCACCGGCGCTGCGTGACGGCATGTCTTTTCAGAAAAAACTGTAATACGCCCGGCACAGATTCTTCTCCGCAAGACCAAAAAAGCCCTGAGCGTACGGACCATCAGCAGTACCAAACGGAAGAAAAAAAAAGGAGACAGACCGAAGAATAAAGCGAAAGAAAGGAAACTGGCACGACGCGGGAAAGTGCAGGCACATCGTGTGGTCGCGACGCCCTCCTCGCCGCCGCAGCCAAGCCGTGGACCGGCACGCCACGGCAGCCGTCGTCGTCGCCCGCCTCGGTCGTGCTGATCCGCCGGCGCGCGGTAGCCTACCACTGAACGTTGCGGTTCGCGCCCCTCATTAACCCCAGTTAATTAATCGCTCCCACGCCAGCTTTGGGTTTTCTGGGGCCCACGCGTCGACTAATTAATCGCTTCACGGCCGCACGAGCCCCGGGTGACGGACGACCGCGCCGGGACGACACGCTCCGCGGACTCGTTGCACGGCTTTGGCCCTGTCTCGCGGATCTCGAGGCGGGGATGGACGGTGGGGAGGCGGTCCACGCCCGTGCGCCGGGTGCGGACAGTCCACGGCGCTGCTTGACCGGGAGGCGCTCCATCGGTTGCAGCACCGAAGAAGACACGATCATCACAAGGGGACGACGACCCGCTCCCTTTGATTTCCTTGTTTCTCTTCCTTCGCCGCCTCCTCCTGCCCTCCCTCCCTCCCTCTGGCCTCTCTTGGCGGCTCCCTTTTCTAGAGCTCGTTTCTCCCTTTCCTCGCGTGCTCTGCAGCGCGCTACAATCAAAAGGCGACCGCCACTAGCTGCGGGTGCTGCGATCCCCCAAAAGGGATAGACAAGGAGGCAAGCCCGGTCAAGTCTCGGCGCCAATCTCTGCGAATCCGCGCGGGATTCTGCCTTTCCCTTGCTCCTGCTTTCTCGCGCCGGGGAGACCGAGGGCTTTGATTCGCCTAGAATTCGAGCGGAAAAGGGGCGAGAAACGGACATGGACGAGGCGGAGGAGATGCAGGTGGAGCGGTTGCACGAGGAGGCGGACCCGGGCGGCGCCGACACGGACAAGCTCAGCTACGAGATTTTCTCCATCCTCGAGAGCAAGTTCCTCTTCGGCTACACCGACCCGCACCAGCTCTGGCTGCCCAAGCCGCCGCAGCAGCTGCTCCCCGCGCAGGGGTCGGCGGCGCCCGCGAAGGCCGCGGCGCAGCGAGGGAAGGTGTGCGTGCTGTGCGTGGACGGCGGCGGCGGCGGGCTGCGGTCGCTCCTCGCCGGCCGCGCGCTCGCGCACCTGGAGTCCGCGCTCCGCCGCGCGTCGGGGACCCCGCCGCCCGCGTCGCCGACTACTTCGACCTCGCCGCGGGCACGGGCGCGGGTGGCGTCTTCGCCGCGATGCTCTTCTCCACGCACTCCCGCGGCGCGCCGCTGTTCCACGCCGACGACGCGTGGCGCCTCGTCGCGGACCACGCGCCGCGCCTCTTCCGCGCCCCGCCGGGCTCCTCCGGCGGCCTTTTCCGCCGCGGGAGGAAACGCCCCTGGCGCCGGCCACGGCGGCGCTGGAGGCGTCGATGAAGGCCACGTTCGGGGAGGAGCTCACCCTCCGGGACACCATCAAGCCCGTGCTCATCTCCTGCTACGACCTCCGCACCTCCGCCCCGCTCGTCTTCTCCCGCGCCGACGCGCTCGAGAACGGCAGCTACGACTTCCGCCTCTGCGACGTGGGCCGGGCCGCGTGGTCCGAGCCCGGCCGGTTCGAGCCCGCCGAGGTGGCGTCCGTGGACGGGGCCACCGTCTGCGCCGCCGTCGACGGCGGGCCCACCATGGGCAGCCCCGCGGCCGCGGCCATCACCCACGTGCTGCACAACAAGCACGAGTTCCCCTTCGTCCGCGGCGTCGAGGACCTCCTCGTGCTCTCCATCGGCGGGTGCTCCGCGGGTGGGGGCGCCGGGGCCGCCGACGGCGCGGACGTCCGCCGGATGAACAAGTGGGGGCCCAAGGAGTGGGCGCGCCCAATCGCGCGCATTGCCGCCGACGGCGCCGCTGACCTCGTCGACCACGCCGTCGCGCGCGCATTCGGTCAATGCCGCTCCTCAAACTACCTCCGCATTCAGGTAACATAAAGCCAATTCCTTGCGTTATTGCTCCTTGCCTTCCTGTTAGCGTTAACCAACTCTACGGCGTGATCGATCAGGCGAAGCGGGAGAGCATGCCGCCGTGCGGCCCGGACGGCGAGTACGAGCCGACGCCGGCGAACGTGAGCGCGCTGCTGGCGGCGGCGGACGAGATGCTGAAGCAGCGGAACGTGGAGTCGGTGCTGTTCGAGGGGAGGCGCGTCGGGGAGCAGACCAACGCGGAGAAGCTGGACCGGTTCGCGGCGGAGCTGGTGGCCGAGCACCGCAGCAGAGGCTCCCGGATCGCGCCCACCGTCGCGTTCAAGCAGGCGCCGCAGAAGCCGTCGACGGCGATGGGATGAGCTGGTGGTGACCCGTGCCGTCGGTGGGCCCCGTGTAAGGAAGGACATGTGGGCCTCTTCTCTGCTTCTTGCTTTGGCTTTGGCTGGACTGGAATGGAATGCTGCTGCATTTTTTACGTGGCAGTGTGGCACGGCATCGCTTGCTCCCCGGCAGCGTTGGCCGTCGCGAAATTCGACGGAGGAAAATATGAAAGGAACATTTGCGAAATATTAGTAGTAGATTTCATCTTCAGTGCAATTTAGTAGTACAAGACGAAATGTACGTAGTAATATTTCTGCAGCGAAATTATGCCGTCCTGTTGTCCATTTTACTTGCATTGAAAAAAATGTCGGTACAGCCAGCTTGTTTCAAATTAAATGGTTTACATCGGCGACGCCTGATTAGCTGGTCTGAGCTTTTTCTGCATTGAACAGAGAAGAAATGTACGTAGCAATATTTCTGCAAAATTATGCCGTCCTGTTTCCCGTTTCAGCTGCATTGAAAGAAATTTCAGTACAGCTTGCTCAAATTAAAATTCAATGGTGATGTCCGCGACACCTGACCAGCTTGGCTGAGTTTCCCTTTTCTGCGTGCATCTTGTCTCTGAGACTCTGAACAAGACTCGACTGTCGGTTGAGTTTGTCGTCGATGTAAAACGGCAACGTTTTAGTGCAAACAATACTCCAAGCAAAATCAAAAAATGAGTAGAAGCATTTGCCGCCACGATATTCAGATGAAGAAATATATATTTTTCTGTTTTCTAAAAAATAAGAAAAATATTATAGGTCCAACTGGTCCGTTCAACATATATACAACTAGGACACGGATAATATTTTTTCGCTCATTTGTTGTTATGTTTTTGTATTAGTTCGACGCTGATCAGGTGAATTGGATTAGACCTATAACACTATTCAAAAATAAATACTACTCTTTGTTCGTTTAGTTGATTTATGGACGAGGCATGATCATGGTTCACAAAACAGTTGCAAATTGATTTGGTTTTCTTAAAAATCAGAAAAATAGGTTTGGTCCGGTTGCAATGGACAAATAGTTCTCGCTAAAAATCGAAACTAGTTATTGTAACGATATCGTTTTTTGGTTTCTTTTTAATTATTTTTCGAACGGTTTTTGGAGCATTGAGACCCGTTAGTGTTGCAGTTTTGTAAACCTCGTTCCTGATGCCCTTTAGAGCTTTTTCTACGTTTCACTTAGTCAAACGTAGCTTTGAATAAAATGAATGGTCATAGGTAACAGAAAAAATCAACAGGGTTATAACAATTTAAGGCCCTGTTCGTTTCTCGTCCTCTAAAAATTATACCTATCACATCAAAGAGAATCTTACTATTTAGTAGTACTTTTATTAATATAATGACAAAACCTATGTCACGACCCCCTCTAATTTGCGAGACGAATCTAATGATCCTAATTAATCTATGTTTTGCTACAGTGATGCTACAGTAAACATCTTCTAATAACATCATAATTACCCTCGTTGGATTCGTCTCGTGAATTAGATAGAGGTCTGTAATTAGTTTCAAGATTAGACTTTATTTAGTACTAAAAATGATAAAATTCTCTTTGATTTGACCCTCTAAGAAGTGAAGGAGTCTGAAACTGAACAATACTGGATCTGGTCGAGTTTGTCGGGAACGTAAATCCGCAACGTTTTAGGGCCTGTTCGTTTCCCCCTATCTAATTTTTAGAGGGGTCAAATCAAAGAGAATTTTATTATTTTGAAGTACTAAATAAAGTCTAATCTCTAAACTAATTGCAGACCCTCCTATCTAATTCACGAGACGAATCCAACGAGGATAATTATAGTGTTATTAGAAGATGTTTACTTGTAGCATCACCGTAGCAAAATATAGATTAATTAGGATCATTAGATTCGTCTCGCAAATTAGAGGGGATCGCGACATAGGTTTTGTTATTAAATTAATAAAATTACTACTAAATAGTAAGATTCTCTTTGATGTGACAAGTATCTAAATTTTAGAGGGTGGAAACGAACGGGGCCTTAGTGCGAGCGTTACTCCACGCAAAACCCGAAAACGAAGAGACAGGCATCCTCGATGCGTTCACGTCACATCGCCCTTTATCATCTCCGTTACTGTACAACACTGAGTCTCAATGGGAGTGTCATCGTAGTGTCATAGCATTAAATTTGTTGACATGGCATGAGATAGAAGAGAATGAGTGTCATGGGATGTGCTAAACTTACATAAAAAAATTTACTTAAACTTACGTACAGCTCACGTGTCATGTGATAATCACGTCCTTCTCCGTGATTTAAGGAAACCCGGAGTGATACTGAACAATCCATTGCTGCCACGTAAGCTGTACGTATGAATTGCGTAACTCCAATACGTAATCAGTAGCAGCGCTCGTGTCATCACCATGATCCTCAACTAGCACGGTTCTTAAAAGATTCTTTTTAGTAGCGTGTGATGACACTCTCCACTGAGACTGGCCTGATTAGTCTCCAGATTACTCCACGCGAAATCAAACAAAAAACGAGGCGACACCACATTACGTCTTTTCTGTCCGAAAGGAAAGAAAGCAGAGCCTGTAGCGGGTAAGTGCTGTCACCGTCTTGAGACTGGTCCGGATGTACCTCTGTCCAAGCGCTAACAAGATTCCTCCAAGCAAACTAAATCGAGTAACCTTTGTTTTCTCGTAAGCGATCGTTCTTTGTCGTGGGGGAGGATTAACATGCTCGTACTACTAGTACGCTATAGTATGTTGATGCCCTGTGTCCCGCGGCATTGAACAGCTCCAGAAGTCCAGATACGAGTTGGAGGAATGAAGAACCCTATACTACCTGTATCCATACGTATCGCCCCACGGAAGTACTACCAATTCTTTGTTTGGAGGGGGCTCACAGCACTTATTGATTGCAACGGCAGCGGGCAAATGGGGGAGAACGGGGTCCGTGTAGGTGAAGCTTACTTGTCCCCGGAATCACATCCCGGCTACGTACATTACATGAGGTGTTTCGATGGGAAAACAGGCGCCGCTCCATGATTGCTGGTTGTTGGATTTGGAGCATCCAGGACCTGGCTGTCCGCGCGGATCACATCACCACCGAGACGAGACGACGGAAACCGGATGTCCGTAACTCTGTCAACCGACAGAGATCATGAGCGCCACCGTTTTCGTTTTTGATCCTACCCTGGACAGCGTCTTCAGAATGAGTAATTATAGGCTCCGGGGAAACTCACCGTTGTGGTTCTCCGTTCTCGGTCAGAAAATTGTGTCCGTCGTTTGGTGGTGATGCGTTCGCAGAAGCGGAGTAGTAGGAGTAATCCTGCAGCTAGGAAGTAGGAAAGCACTGCAGAAGTTATGAGGACGCACGGAGTTTGGTGCACCGCCTTGTTGGGAGCAATTTAGCTGCTCCTCCGCGGTTGGGAAGCAGCGGGAGGCCGGCACGGAACGCTCCCGGCCCCTCCTCCCCATTCTTCTCCGCTGACGCCGAGGCTTCTCCGGGCCATCTGGTGGTACTAGACCGCTTGGTTGTCGGTTAGAACTTGGAACAGTGCCTTGTTCGGCCGGTCACGCTCAGCTCTTTAATGGTGGTTTGCTGTCCAGGCATGGAGTCTGTTCGTACACTTGCCTCTCGTTTGACCTGGCTGGACGAAACTCGTGTGTTCCTGGGCGACCAAGATTATCCTCCTCCTGAGCCGACGTGCCACGCACGTTTCTGGGTTTACTTGCTGCTGGTCTTTAATTCGCCTTAGCTATATGGTTACCACCCTATCCTCCTTGTTATTTTCTGCACGATGCTTTTAGTATCCGCGCGGTCAAAAGCTTTATCGAGCTGGACCATGCTTGACCACTAGTATTTCAGGGACTAGTCTATCACTCTGCCTGCGTGGACGCGTGGTGCGTTACAACGGTGTCAACAGGCATGTCGCGTCTTGAACACCGCCAAACAATCCGTAACATCAGATAACCAACGGTGCAGGCAGTAAGCCGCTGATCGTACGACAACAACCATTGACCTAATTGTACGTCAGGTGACAAAAATGCCATTATCAGCTAGTAGCTTTATTAAAGCATATAGTAGTTGGTTAGATTATTACTCACCCCAGTATTTATAGGTTCTAGTGGCATCCGGCAAACGCTTTGGAGGCACTCACAGACGTTTCTCTGCGATCCGTCTTTGCCACTTGTTGCAAATTAAGGGTGTGTTCGTTTCCTCCTCTAAAATTTAAGCATTGTCACATCAAAGAGAATCTTATTATTTAGGAATATTTCGATCAATTTAATGACAAAACCCTATTGATAGATTGGTGCTAATTTTCGAGATGAATCTAATGAGCTTAATTAATCTATATTTTGCTAAAGTGATGCTACGAGTAACCGTCTTCTAATCACGACTTAATTAATCTCATTAGATTCGTCTCAGTAAATTAGTCTAGGGACCTGTAATTTGTTTTATAATTAACTTTATTTAATACTCTTAAATAATAAGATTCTTTTTGATGTGACAGCTCTAAAATTTAGATCCGAGAAACGAACACACAGTAAAGCGGGCGAAACAAGAGCCTCGACACCGTGTCGGATGAAGTGAAATTGTGGGGGTCAGTCAGTAGTCACACTGTACCGCTTATTGACTTTGCAGACAGATAAAAGGTGAGAGGAATGCCACCACTCTCAGATGTTGGTTCTGTGTTGTCAATTGGCGTCGCCTTGTCAATTGGGCATTAAAAAGAATCGAATCATGTATAGTTGATGCGAAATGTCCTCTTGCAAGCACCTATACATTGATAACGAATGGATAAACTATTACTGTATTTGTTTTTTCCAAACGTACATCGATTTGTTGTTTCATACTACTTTGATGCCGACAAACTGGACGCAAGTATTGAACAAGCCACGCTATGGTTTGCAATTTTGTAAACCGAATTAAGTCTTGGCAGAGTCATATATATTTATATTATGTAAAGAAAAACCCAACAAAAGAATTTTCTTAACGCCATCATGAATTTTCTTGAAACGGAAACAAATGTCTGAATGTTTTGGCGCTAAATGTGAGGAAACGAGCGCCATCCAATGTGGACAGACAGGACAGGACTGAAGACCAAGCAGCTTTTGATGTGTCTCCAGCCAAATTATTTCGATGGGAACCGTCGATGGAGACCGATTTGATGTAATCTGCCGCGGCTGTCACATGAGTGGAGCAGAAACATGATCGTTTACCGGCCAGAAAAAACACGTTCTGCAAATTCAGGGAAGCCTTCATCCCTGGCACAAGTAAGGCCTGTTCCTCGCCCTTTAAAATTTAAGCATTGTCACATCAAAGAGAATTTTACTTATTTAAGAATATTTCTATCAATTTAATGACAAAACCCTAATGACAGATTGGTGCTAATTTTCGAGATGAATCTAATGAGCTTAATTAATTTATGTTTTGCTAAAGTGATGCTACAGATAACCGTCTTCTAATCATGACTTAATTAACCTCATTAGATTCGTCTCAGTAAAGTAGTCTAGGGGCCTATAATTTATTTTATAATTAAACTTTATTTAAACTCTAAATAATAAGATTTTTTGAGTCAATTGAATAAATGTTAAGCATTGCACTGTATAGAGCATAGAAATTTTAAACGGATGTATAGAGGAATTTGAAAATCATGCATAGACAGTTGAACATTCTAATGCATAGAGAATTTTCTCTTTTTTTTCTTGACAAAAATAAAGGTGCAGCTGCTGTGACCTGTGAGTGCGGTTCCGGAAGCTGGGGCCCTGACCTGAGGCGCCAACACGCGCGGTCAGTAGGCAACAATTTTGCGAATCTCTGCTGTCCTGAGACCGAGGAACGCATGCAGCTTCTGTTTGTCGCAGGGACAGGGAGACCCCCTCTCTCCGTTGGGAGACGAGTCTGCGGCGGCCAGGCAGCCACGAAAGCTTCCCCTCAGGTGCCCAACTGTAAAATTGCCTGCTCCACCGGCAACAGCCCCGCTTCTGCTCTGCTGCGATTGATTATTCATCTCCAGTCCAGCGTCCGTCCTCACCATCAGTGCGACTGCGCGCGCAGAGAGAGAAATAGAGATAGAGGTCACGAGATACGGCTATGGCCGCATGTGAATGACATTTTGTAGTGCGCGCGTGTACGACGACGCAGCACGCGAGCAGAGAGCGTGATGGAACTGTACTGCCCGTTACGCAGGCCGTGCGTAGTTAGCGCACCGATCCCGCTGAGCTGAACGGGCGATCTCCTCAACAACTCGCGACGCCACCCGGCAGGCGCCCATGCCTCGCTTCTCGTTCCGGTTTGGAGTGATGTGGCCTGATCCGGAAACGCATTGCCGGCCTGATCCGGGATCGGCACCGTGCGCTGGCTTGCATACGTATCCGAGGGAGGCCGGTGAGGGGGAGTACGATCACGTACCGCCGCACATGCATGACGACGGCGAAGGCGAGAGGTTGAGGCTGGAACGTAATGAACGGCCCTTCGCGCGCTCTGGTCCTCTTGCCGTGAACGCTTCTCGCTTTGCTCGAATCGGAGGGTGGCACTAGGCGCTGTCCCCGTCTCTGCCTCTGCGGCGCTGCCGGCCCGGGCAGAGGTAGCTTTGCTTTTGCTGCCGAAAGCGTCGCCAGGAGCGCGGCAGCTAGCGAGTAGCCTTGTACGGTAGCTATGCTGCATGTGGCAAGTGCTGCCTGCTACTGTTGGCACGTCGTGAGCCGAGTTGTCGGGCTCATGAGGCGGCACGGTGGACGGTGAGTGGGGTACTACTACTAGCAGTTGGATTTTCTGCACTTTGATTAGTGCCAAGTGTTACTCCCACTGAATTTGTAAAGTTTGACAAAGGCAACCAGCGGCATATGGTGCAAGATACTATTGTAACAACAATGCTTTCAAAGAGCATACACGAACGCAGGCATGTCTAGAACCAAACGGGCCTGGTCGGCTACCTGCTCAGCATGCCCTGGGCCACCTCAACGCTGTGTCATGGACGGCGGTGGTGTTCCAGCGGATGGCAAGGGCAGGATAATGTGGAAAACAAAAAGCTCGTCTACCTGGGCACTAGTTTTGTGCATGTTGGCATACTTCGTCAAATACACTACTACAGTAGTTAACTAGTAGTCCAGGTAAAAAGCATCCTTCCATCTCTGGTTTGCGCCCATACCACTAACTCCTGCCATCACTGAGGTTCAGCCTTCTGCCACGCACGCAGCTCAGTGTGTGTCTCGTACGACGTCGTACGTGCTGAGCTAGCACGCACGATGTGAAGGTGGCATGGCCGGCTCCTTCCAAATTTCTGCTATGCACCATGCCAGTGCACGCATGGGCTAAGCAGGAGTACTACTGAGCCGAGTGAGCAGGCTTATCTGGAAGTTCTGTCCTCTGTTTCCGCCTCACCAAGCTACTGGGGCCTGGGGCTGCTCTGTTGCTTGTCCTCCAGTGCCCGTTTTCCTCGTCTAGACGGCCACAGAAGAGCTGGCTTCCCACGCTGCCGAAAGCTGTCGAGAGCAGCTGGCTACTCCGTCCCGTTCCACTGCTGGGTAGCAGCAGTGCCAACATCCTGAAAAGTTGCCGCTGATCGACTGACTGACCTTATTACCCCTCGAACAATGGATACCACGATTTGTGATGCTAAATTCCAGCTGGACAGTACTAGTAGAATGAAACATCGGATCAAGAGCAATGGAAATGAAATTTTATCCACTAGTAGACATAAAAATCAAGGTACCAAGTACAGCCAAACTGATACTCGTACAGTCGTACAACAACTTATCTACTGGTAATTTCTTTTCACAGAACGGCAACGAACTAAGCAAAATAAAAAACTAGAACTAATTCCTCCTTCCCTCATCAATACAGGTAATAGAAATATAAGCAATAGATTACAGAAGATAAAACTGCTCGTGCTTGTTTATTGTCCGCGTCGTCAACTATATCCCTAGGAAGCAGCTCTGCCAGGGGATGTTGCAAGAATGTCCATCTGCAGAAGAGGTAACAAAATGAATAAATACAAGAATGAGCATGTATATTGAAACATTCCTTTATTTTCACCAAACATAGTTGAGCATCAAACAAGTTGGCCGACCTAAAAAAGCACACTACATTCTTCATTTGTGCAAATGCATTAATCACATTTTCCATATTCATTGTGGCCAAATAATCAAACTTCTAAATTGCAAGCAATTCATCATGAATGCCCTATAGAGAACTTAAAGATGAACATGTGGCAATTTTGCAGTAACATTTAAGAGTGATACCTTTGTTAGTACTCAAGCCACAAAGCGTCAAAGTGAGAAAAATCTAACAAGACCATCTCATGACTATCTTTCCGGTTGATCTGAACTTGAAGCTCCATTAGGAGGTGGTGCTGACAAACTGCTTGTGGACCCATTCTCTGCTGGTGGAGGATTTCCCCATTTTCTTTCAGACTCCAAAGGTTCCAACACATAAACACCACCGTCAGTCAAGCCTAAAGCAAACTGGCTTGCTTCAGAAGGGTGTGCCGCCACCACAATAGGATGAACACTTGGACTAGAAAAGCAAGGACACGTGTCAGCAATTTATTTGCACTTCACTGATATGCCAAAAAATATGATTACTTTATTACAAAATATATTTCGGAGAAATAGTATTTAGGTTAAATCTTTCCAGTTTCATGCAATCATCAGCAATTAAAGATGTCTCTTTCCAAGAGCACGAAGAGACGGCCATGAAATCATATAGGCTTATTCAAAATTTAGTTCTCAGAGACCTTTTCTAACCCACTCTTGTGATCCATCTTAACCCACTCAAAAGGAACAGTGCAAAAACCGAAAAGTTAATGATAAATAGGACATTATTAAAAAAATGATAAATAGTGCTACTACCATTGATCCCTAATGTAGTCTCATTTAGGTTTGTTCAATTATAGCTTTAATCATTTTGATAGCTAAAACATCTATATACTTTCATAACAAAATACCTTATACTTGAAGGAAGATAGGAAGCTGGAAGGATTCGGCATTGGAGTCTCAAACTTGACGCGTTGAATATGCCAACAGTAGCATCCATAAAGCTCGCATAAATCAGTTGACTATCACATGAGAATGTGGCGTGTGTTATTGGAGCAGAATTCTCTCGAACAGGCCACTGCATGTCAAGGTTAAAGTGAGGCATGAGATAATTTTCATAATGAGTTCCACTGCAAGTGTTATCAAAGAGAGGAAGATAATCTGTACCTGCTTCACAGGTTCTAGTTTTGTAGTTTCATAGATGGCAATCTGGGTTTCATGCACAACAAGAAAGTGCATTTGATCTTGGTGGAATTGGACACGTGTATCCAAGATGTTCGATGTCCGACCTGATGGTAGTTGCAAAAATCTGTTCTTTTGCTTCTCCCATCCATCTGTGTTCCAAACACATATCTACAAAGACAAAGCACAATAAAAACAGCAATAAAAAATACAGCCAGGCAGCCAGCTTGCAAAATGTATGATCAAGCAAAGAAAGTTCAGTAAATAACCTGGGCATCGGCACCTGAAGATACCAACACATTTAACACATTTGAAAAGGCAAGACCTGTGATTCTCTTAGAGTGGCCTCTAAGCTTACTTTTAACCTGTGCAAATAAAACGCAAATAATATCTTAACTGTGTCCTGTTCTATATTGAGAAAAAAGGGGCAAATCCTGTTTTTCCAGTGTTAATACCTCATCAATCCGAACATTATATATTTGAATGGTTGAATCATCCATTCCAATTGCAATAATGTTGTTGTCTTGGGGGTGGAACGCAAGAAAAGTGGCTGCCGGTGGTGGAGGCATAAATGTTGTCATTGTCTGCAGTAAACTTAAGCATTAAATATGGTTTAAAGAAAAGAGATTATTGTGGATCTTCCTGATTTACCAACCTTGAAAGTCATCATGTTGAAAAGAGAGATCTTCCCTCCAGAAGCAGACATGACATATGAGTCATTCTTTGACAAAGCAAAGCAATGAACAGCTTCTTCAGGATTGATGTCAGCCGTGTCATTAGTCATGAAGATGCCACTTGGAGGTTGCCATAATTGAGGAGAAACACTCGCAGTAGCCTAGCAGAGTTAATTAGCAAGTTGACCAAATTAGTAACAATTACTGCACGAGCTGTTCATATACGATATAAAAGAGAAGATATGCAATCTGAGCACTGTCCATTTGTGCGCTTGTTTAGAAAAAACAAATGAATTCACCTTTGCCGTTGAGCGATCATTGCGTGGCCATTTCCAAAGTAGATGAACCGCACTTGCAGTTAAAGCCAAGATAGCAACACCAGAATTTGTGTAAATCAGTCTCGAAATCTGCAATTATGAGAGAAGTTTTTCATATGGCCCTATTATGAAATCAGTATTGAACTTAATCTAGAGTACATAGGCAATAGTGCAGTTAGCAGTTATAGATGTGTTTGGTAGCCTGTATGTTGGCTGCCCAACATTGTTGGGTGCATCCTCTTTTACTTTTTGCTGTGATTGGTTGCCCAGATGCCTGTCCTGGCCTGGCCCTGGTGATGAAAAATGAGCACTGTGCCTGCACCATGGGAACCGAGAAACAAGTGCGTTCTCAGGAGCCAGGATCCGCGAGACACACATGAGGCCATTCCAGCAGGGTCCAACAGCCTAAGACAGCTCCAGTGCGACAGCACCATGCATATTCTAGTAAGTCTACCAGGTCCCTCATGCAAGGTACAAACATTGATTTAGTACAGGCTACCAATCAATGTATGGACAGGGCCTGTCCCAATTCGTTCATCTTACCAAACATGTCAAAAATGATAGCCTAGCTTACTGAGGTGGATCTACAGTACGATGCCGGTCAAGGGTGCACAGGCAACTAAGAGCACCCTATGCGGAGTGTTCCAAGCCCAAAGGACCTGTGTAATACAGTAAGTATCGGAACATCTGAGGATGTACATACACAGGAGTAATGTGCCATAAATTATTGTGTGCAACCAGATCAACATCATGTCGAGATAGCGATATCATTCAGCAAATAAAAAGAGAACAAAGTACGGACCTTGCTTGGTCTCATGTTATTGTTATCCGCTAGTTTTATTGATCTGCACTGAGTTGACTCAGCTATCTCCATAAGCTTCCAGACTTTTGACTTGTCCAATGACTCATCAGCTATTCTTGGTTTTACATCCACCAAGCTTCTGCTATCGCCATTCTGTTATTTTTTTAACCGCGGAGAATGATAGTTAGTTGTTTACTGACAGTAGAATAGAAGAGCAGCACGAGATGTAGTGAGTGCATGCGTACCATTGCATTTATAGTGGCTGGAGCAGCAGTTCCTGAACTGGTTGCTCCGGCAACCGCCGCTGCCGCCGCAGCAGCAGTCAATGGGTTTATTAGAGGCTGCATTCCAGGATTCATTAGCTCATGCTTGCAGAAAATGTTTCATGGGATTTACAATTTTAAGGTACTACCTTTGTTACAGTCTCAGATGCACTACGAGAAGCATCAAACGAACGATTTTCCAGCGTGCGCAACAACCGAAGTCCATCAGCATTTGCTAAGATCTTGATACCATTCTCAAGCGTGGAAACAGCCAACAGATTACCCTCCTTGTTGAAGCGTATCCGTGGACTTGCCTGTTGATTGTGTGGCCATGTTAAAACATGAGCAAAGTTGCATACTTCCATATTAGCGATTCACAAGAACTAGCACAATAAATTTACTTACAGGTAGGCCACCATCAGCATCAATAGTAGTAAGAAGACCCGTGTTGTCCATGTCCCATATCTTAATCAGGAATTCATCCCCAGCTGCCAAAAACCTGTTTCGGGTGGTATCGAATTGCACAACACCCATGGAGCGCTTACGAAAGCCCTGATATGTTCTCTTCACAGCTCCTTCACTTTCATTCCATTCTACTAAATGTGATTCCCCCTCTTTGCTAGTCCCACAAGAAAATAGCCTACTCATAAAGGACAAAAGTTAGTGAAGGACATCCATATATTCCAAATGAAACCAAATGACAAAGTATAAAAACCTTGAACCGTCAGCGCTATATGCCATTGTAGTGCACCAACGACCTGGTGCATCATAGTCAACTCTAGATCCCAAATTGTCATACAACCACGCCTTTATCTTTCCATCTAAAGCCGTTGAGAAGATGAACTGAAGAATAGAAGAAAACACATTAAGTAAAGTCATTAGTTTCCTAGGTTTCAAAATAGGCCTAACTGGGGAGCAACAAATATGTCAGATATGAACACACCTGTATATTTTCCTTATAATGCGGACAAACTGAATAAACAGGAGCTTCATGACCCTCAAAGGTAAACTGCTTTGTTCCAGTAGTTGCCTCCCATACCTAGTATGCAATACCCACAGAGCTTAATATTTCTCTGTTGAAACAAATGATTAGTCTAAGTTAATAGCATCGCAGAACCTCACCTTAATTGTCTTATCATCTCCGCATGTGATTATACATAGTTGCTTATTCGGATGAGCAAATGCAATATCATTTACACCGCCAACATGTGCATCAATCTGAGGAAAGCAAAAATTAATTCAAGGCAGTAAAAAGAATAGGTAAGTCTGCATAAGATAATACAAATAAAAAAACACTGCCAAACCTCCAAAAGTTGCCTAATATCATCACCCCCGTGATAAGAGTAAATCTGTACAATGTGCCTTGAATAGGCAACACCTATTAAAAGAAATATATTAGAAAAAGCTCAGCCATCAAAGGATAGTAAAAGTTGGGGGAAATAGCCTTACCAAACAAGGTTCCATCGGGACTCCATATTATGCGATTAACTGACACAGTAGGATCCTTAACTAGTGATGCCTGTTCACAAATTTCTATGTTACACAAACTTCGAAGGATAGTAAGTAGCACCAAGTT
This sequence comes from Chloris gayana, assembly GCA_031894775.1. Lineage (NCBI taxonomy): Eukaryota > Viridiplantae > Streptophyta > Magnoliopsida > Poales > Poaceae > Chloris > Chloris gayana. The sequence continues at coordinate 53,716 of JAUNZO010003154.1, forward strand.
ACTGGATCATGTAGTGCAATGAACAGACCTGGAGAGCCATAGAACATTTCCCAAGCTCCCAAACTTTAAAGTTTCTTAAAACAAGTCTTTCCTTGGTACCAACATCCCACAATCCAATGTCACCAACATTTGTACCAACTGTACAAAGAACAATGGTGAAAGACAAGCACGGTGAGATGCATGGGAATGGGTTAATGTAGAATTATCCAGAGAAAGCAATAAATCACCATGAAAGAACTCACCAAGAAGAAGAGTTTGTTGGAGGGGATGGAAATCCATGCTCATTGGGGCTGATCCCTGGCTTAAAGTCCGTGCGACAGTTTTATGGAAATCATCTTGTTGGTAGTTATGACTCTGTGGATAAGTCACAGGTAACATGTTCACCGGAAGATTCACCTGATAAAGACCACCATGATGTACATGTTAAATGATTATTAAGTGTAACGAAATAGCGCCATCAGCAAAATCTAGTAACATATATTTCAGGATGAAATGTCACAAAATACCTCATCAGACATGCCAACTGGTCTAGTTCTCTTGGAGACGTGATCGGAATCTCCTGATGGATACTCCATGCCAGGATTGGCAGTTGTTGGTGTTCTAGGATGCTTCAATAGAGCAGCTACAAAGTGCAAAGGAAGAAAAATGCTAGTCAACAGACCCATACACTGCTATAATTCAGATAATCAATAGTAATACTACCCATACCAGGATTTGTAGGAGTACCAAATCCAATAGCACCACCAGACACAGCAGGATGTGTTACTGCTGGAGGGTTTGACATCCACCCAGCCAGAGGTGGCACAGCAGTTGGTGCAGGTTGAAAAGGCTGAAAAAGACAAATCAAATTTTAAACAATCGCACCATTTTGCATATGTATGAAGCATTCAAATATGTTCAATAAACTTACACCATGGGCACCCAGTGGGGGAAACCACCAGGCTTTGGCATAGATCCAAGCAATGGATTGTTTGCCGGGATGGAGCACGTGCACCATTTGGTTGCCCGCAAGAGTGATCAACAAAAAGAGTCTTGATATCAGGATTAGGCCTAGGATTTTTGCAAAGCTGGTGCTGCCAGTTCAAGCTGTCAAAGATGAATACTAGTAAGATTTGTATCATAAAATCCATATACATTCATCTTAATTACTTAAATATAATATTTTCTCTTATGATACACACAGCAGACAAGTGTGAAATTAAAATGAGAATCAGCAAGCACTAACTCTAGGGGTCTTAAAGACTACACAGAGTACTTTGAAGTGCGAATGATAAACTGAAGAGGATAACAAATATGCTAATATATTGTTCACCTTATGCCTATAATAAAAGTCAACAACTTAGCTATGCTGCCAGTTTTTATATTTTATATTCAACTTCAAGCCTAGCAAATAAAAATTCACGAAATATCTTACGTCTACAATAAAAAATGGTAGAAATAAAAATGGCTGGTGAAATAACTAGTTCTGACAAATTGCCAGTCTAAGATTCTAAAAAAAGCATTAAGTAATTTGTATCATTCGTCTATTTTTATTGCTTGTGTTATGTAACAGTGCACCCTCTAATTAACACTTGTACAGAATCAGCAATGATGTGAGCTGTGTCAATTCCAGTGAGCTTAGGTTAGAATTGTTTAGTTGCTAAGGTTCCCTATTTTTCTCATGCTAGAACCATAGAAGCATAAATAAAATAACAAAATTACTGACAATTTTCTCCGTATACTACCTCTGGTTGATAAGTGTCCGCAATCTAGAATTCTTCAGATTGGGAAACTGAAGTTTGTCTCGGAACAAGGGGTTAGCCTCAATCAGCTTTTTCAGCTCAACAAGCATAATTGCTCTTGCAGATTTTGTATCACCGTACTTGGAGAGCTGCTCATTTTCCCTATCAAGACAAAAGTCTTATTTACTGAGCGACACCAGCACTTAAAAAATAACAGCAACGACAACAGCCTTGTGTGTATAGAAAATTCGTCCAGACTAGCATTTATACCTGAAGTTCTCCAAGGTCAGCAGCTGTGTGATCTCCTTAAACAGCTCCTCGTTAAAAGATGCAAAGACCTTCAAGTCTTTGACCAAGATTTCAACAGCCTTCGACCGATCATGCCTGGCAGGAAAGCAAATAAATCCTGATGAATATGATGCGACAATCTAGAATAAAAAACACCACATAACCTTCTCAACTTACTTATCAAGAGCCTCAAGATACTTCTGCTTGCGGATCTCAAAGAATATCTTCATCGAGTAGCGGTTGTCATCGACCTTGGTGAAGCCACCGAGGTATCGCTCCACCTCATCCCAATTACCACTGATCACTTCGTCCTCAAAGTACTTCATGTTGAAGTAGAACCCCGACTCCTGCTCGAGCCTAAACAGCAACAGGAGCGCAAAGCTGAGTAAGAAACTGATACTGGACAAACCCACAAGTTCGTACAGCTCCTCGTTCAGAACGCTCACTTGTGCACGGTCTCTTTAAACTTCTCCTCATCGAGGAACTGCAGGATGAGGAAAACCAGCTCCCGGCTTAGCGACGACATCTTCCTTCCTCCGCCTCACCCACGCGGAGGCGGATGCACCAGCGGTCCTAACCTATGGGGTCTCTCTGCACAGTATCAGTGGCGGATTTAGAGTAGAACTTGAACTCCCATTTCTTTTTGCTGGAAAACTGGGATCTGATTGCTCCAAGTGGATAAGAGATCTCATACAACAAGAAAATCTCAATAGGGAGAAGAAAATCATCGAAGCAAGTTAGGGTTCCCTTACCAGTGAAAGAATCCAAACCCTAAGTCCGGATGGATCGCCACTCCCCGCAAGTCCAGTAGCAGCCGCGAGCCTCGTGGCGGCGGCTTGCTTCAGTGGAAGTAAGTGAGTTCGGTGCCGCCGGCGAGGATTCCGCGTTCGGCGGCTTCGGATTTGGGGGAGGGCCGTTCTCGATCGCGAGAGGAACGGCCGGTGGGATAAAACTGAACCAGGGGCAGTATGGTCAGTCAACAAACACATGGGGAGCCGAATTTTCCTATTTAAGCCCAGAAAACAAACAGATATGGAATTGTACGCAGCGAGACCGGAATAGTAGCGTTTCACATGTAAATGAAAGAAGTCTACATAATAAATATAATTGGCAAGTCGTTAAATGGATGCGTTATTACCGTATCTAAGATTGTGCAAAAAAATGTTTCCAGAAAAGGAATATATAATCTTATTAAATGAATTATTCCTTCTGGAACGTGTGAATGGATTGATTGGTTTGCAACAGAAGGTTTTCTAATTTCTCAAAAAAAAACGAAGGGTTTTACATTGGCCATACGGTTAAGCTCTGTCCTACAGGAGTTACCAATAACAATCCGTTTACTTGAAAAAAAAATCCGTTTACAGATTAAAGACTTTATACACTCCAACCGACGATTAAAAGGTTCCCACGGATGAGCAAAATATACGGATTCCGGAAAAAGACAAAAATTCCATGAATCGTTTTCCCCAATTTTCTGGCTTCAGATCCGAATTGAAATCTAATCAAAACGCAAAAGGACCTATCAGGGGACTCACCTAGGAAGCTTTGCGCATGGGGTCGATCCGATCTCGTAGTGAGAACGGCTCGCGGGCCAGGTGATCTTGGACGCCGCGTGATCAGCGAGGGAGCGCCTGGCTGCGGAGACCAGAGCAAGGTTGGAGAGAGGAGAAAATTGTTTGGACGCCGAGTGAAGAAGAGATAACAACTGGGAGTATTTATAGCCTAGGTTATCAGCGCGATTGATAAGTTAGCTAGCTTATCAATCTGCTACTGCACTTTTCTTCGTGTGATAAGTCCTTAGGATGTGATAGGTGCTTTGTAGATAGTGGTGGGGCCCGAGGCCTATCGCCATTAACGCCAGGGAATCCGGGGTGCCTGTGCATGGATTTGCTTTCAATGAAGAGCTTTTGTACTCGGAAAAGATAGGATATTTTTTATTCATAAAAACAAAGCACATGGTAAATCTTGTATGAATGAGAATTGCGAAGTTGTAAAACATGTTAGAAAAAAGCTCATGAAATGGATTTTTTTCTTGTGGGGGTGGAGGGTCATGAAATGAATTTAGGGGTGACTTTAGCATATCAACGTCTTCAAGAGAGAAAAAATTGCTTCAAGAAAGTTCATTCACGAATAACAATGTGTATTCTTTCTAGGCTTCATCTAGCTCGTGATTAGGGTTAACAAAACTGGAATAATGTCGGCTTTTTATGTCTGAAAAACTGGTTCCATAAATTAAAGAAACCACCTGGTTTCGTTTTTCAGTATTGCACATGCTTTGGATTTTTCTGAAAAATCGATTGTCTGATTGAATTGGATCGGGCGGTTTTTCCATAAACAAACAGTTGTATGATAGAATTCAATCAGACTGATTTTTCTAAACAACTGATTGTCCTATAGTATCGGACCCACCGTGAAAACCGTTTCAGTTTCCATCCGTAAGGTGAACCATGTTCATGACTGGACAATTGATGTATTATTATGGATGGACATTGCTAGAGAATACCAACTGCTTGATGAGATAGAAATTTTATTACTTTTGTTGCGTCATGAGCAAATCGTGCTTTGTGCTATGATGATATATATTATAATTCTATGCAGCTTGGTTTTTATTTATGTTGAGGATAAATGTCAGTCTCACATTTAGGGGTCTATTATGGTGTAAGTTTTGTAATATTTTATTAAAATAAAAGAAATCAAAACCAATAGTTAACTTGTGATTACAGCTAACTAATGTTAATCATCTGCAAGGGACTGGTATTATACCGCTGCAGGGTAGACCGTCTTGTTTAGGCCGGTCTCGGTGCATAGTTTCATTTCACACTTACCAAGAGTGTCACATCAGATTTGGAGATATGATTTGGTGGATGAAATAGTCACTCTCAATGCACGATTTCATCTCACGATTTCATAGACAAGTTTTAGCATTAAATTAACATGTATTTGTTGCAATAGGATTGGTTAAAATATGTTATGATGAAACTTTATGTTCTCAATGGAATTTTCATTAGAGTTTCATACCTATGAAATAGTGTCAAACTCATTTCATCTCTTTCTTATTAATTATCTTGTTATGTCATCACTTTAGTTGATGTGACGCCTTATCTAATGCTTATGAAACTCCCATTGAAAGTGGCCTTAAGGCTTTAGGAGGGGGTCATCTTATGTCTAACACGTTGCCTTCAAAGTATTTCAGTAGGATGGCAACGTGCTCAGGTTTCCTTACCCACACCCGCGAGTGAAAATTGACACACACATTTCAGATTTTTCATATGATCTAATAAATATAAGCAGTTGAAAAATCAGATTCACATACAATGGTCGGTATCCATGTGAATTATAAAATAAAAAACAAAAATCTTAACAAATTCTGACTAGCCTCTAAAAATAGTAGTCCCATACTAGTAAACATCGAGTAACAATTAATGCACAATCTCGAGTTAGATTTTGCAGGAAAAAAAGGAGAGAAGACATTCATTGCCTGCTCAAATAGTACAGTTTACTAGTCGCACAAAGTGTACCCAAAAAAAGAAACTTTATTGCTCAATCAGGGGCGTATCATGCACCGTTTGCAATTTGTTATGCTACACATCACAATACATGATAAGCACTTCTATCTTGATATGCACTACTATATCTCTCAGGTACAATAAACTGCAGGTGTATGCTATAGCATACATGCTTGGCGCAAAATTGAAAACTGCTTCGCAAAGACCAGAGTTACAGTGGTAGGAGAGGACTGGAGACTCGAGAGTGAAAAACAAGGCAGATATTATGATAGGTTTGGAGCCAATTCAGATACACTGCTGGCAGAGCTGACTGGTTCTTGCAGGGCTGGGTTCAATGGAAACATCTCGCACTGAGCAATATGCGCCATAAGTTGGTCCATGAGGACCAACGCAGCCATTGCTTCCACCATAGGTACAGCTAGAGAAGTAGTAACAACAAAATGAAAATCAGATCACATGCACAAAAGTGAGAATAAGAACTTTTTGGTGGAGCCAATACCTCGAGGGACAACACATGGGTCATGGCGACCCCTTGCTATAAGTTCAACATCCTGATGCTCCCTTGACACAGTATTTTGTTTTTTCTGGAAAAGTTAAATAAATGTCTCAGATAAATGACTATATAACTTTCCACAAGTATCAATCTTGAAATGTAAACTCGATTATGTAAACGACGCCCATTATGGACTATACAGTTCAACAATACAAAACAAGTCACACGAGTTACACCAAATAAATATTTCTGATATGAGACAGTTCCTAAAAAAGTCCTACAAAAGAGGGGTGCCGACTGAATCCACAACATCACATTATCAATCAATTGGAGAGCATTATACAATACTACTGTTAAGATTAAGGAAGCATTTTTTTACTTAACAAAAGTTTCGGGAATGCCTTACCCCAATAGTTGCTGTTGGCTTAAAAGCTACTTTGAAATATATAATTTCGCCATTTGATATGCCTCCCTGCATGCACGTACAAGATACAAATATCAAGCCAATCATATGTACAATTATATATTGCTGAAACATGAACAATATAACACTAAAGCAACAGGATTTTAGGATAAAAACCTGAACACCGCCAGAGCGATTAGTTCGTGTCCTCACATTTCCAGCCTCATCCATATAGAACTCATCATTGTGCTCACTTCCGGTAAGGTCAGTACCTGCGCACAAGTTATTAGTACGGACCAGTAGTGAAGTAGGCTGCATAGCCCCCAACTTTTACAAGCAGCATAGCAACTTATCCAGAACAGAATAATTCCTTACCTGCAAAGCCACTGCCAATCTCAAAACCCTTGCTTGCAGGAAGAGAAAGCATAGCTTTTGCAAGTTCAGCTTCAAGTTTGTCAAATACAGGTGATCCCAGCCCCTACAGAGTATTGATCACTTGAATATATCACTTATCTGAATTCAAATAACTTTATTTTTAAAAAATGGACGGCCTAACTCCAAACATACAGATATGGTTTGGTCCAAAAACCATGCAATTATGACTCATGAGTTAAGAATACAGAATGAATTATGAAATGATTGTGTAACTAGGTTAGAGACCACACCAGAATCAACATAACTGTCTGCATAGCCTCAAATACTTACACGTGGGACATTTCTTGCAATGCATGTGACCACCCCACCAATTGAATCCCCTCTCACCCGTACTTTATCAATTGCAGCAATCATCTTCTCTGCATATTCTTGATTAGGACATCTAACAATGTTGCTCTCTATCTGGGAAACACAAAAGGAAGATAAAATTCAGAATGTCAAATGATACTATTCCAGTAATGATTTGAGTAGGGGAAGGTGAGAAGCAGAGACCTGTTCCATCGTTACAGTTTCATAATCAACTGCATCTTCCGGAAGTACGACTTGATGCACTTTGGAAACAAATCCCAAGATCTGTGATAAAATGTTCTTCCATTATTACAGGATACTGTGAGAAAGAGGGGAGAACTGGAGACATAAAATTTCTGTTTCGTCGGAGAAAAAAAAAGTGAGCCACTCCAGAATATTAGGTACTAGAGTTGCATTACTGCCTATTACTGTCCGTAATATTAGCAATATACAATAAAATCAACATGATTAACATTTTAAGCTCAAGCAAGAGCCAGGATTCAATTCAAAACAATTCGAAGAGCAGCTGTTTAAAAGGAAACTACTGTTTCCATAGGTTTGATTACTCTTATCAAAACCCAAATGCAAATGGTTAAATCAATACAAATATAGTGAAAACCTGTGCATATATTTAGGACATCTCAGCAAGCAGGTATTCATTCAGTGTTGTGTTGCCATGGGTAAATAAACGGATCAACTACGACAGTTTGGCAACATGCGTGAATTCGAGTATAAAAGAATAAATTTCAGAAAACTACAACTATTTGCACACATGTATCACAAACTACAACATTTTTAAGTCTATTAAAGAAAACTACAACTTTTGTGGCATTGTATGGATGACAGGTGAGACCCGATCATGTAGCACTTGTGTCATTGACAAGTCGGATATGTCATAAAAGTTGTAGGTTCTTGATACTTTGGGATCAAATAGTTGTAGTTTTATGAGATGAACTTCAAAAGTTGTAGGTTTTTTATAATAGGCACAAACAGTTGCAGTTTTGTGAAATTTACTCAGTATAAAAAGCTGCCAAGTGAGGCCACACCTCTACTCCAGATTTGAGCTTAAGAATTTTCTTTGCAAGAGCTCCTGCAGCCACTCTTCCAATAGTTTCTCTGGTCGAAGATCTTCCACCTCCCTTTCATTCAGCAAGCGCAGAGGTGTGTTTAATTCAAATAATCAAATAAATAAACTAAGATAAACATTTGATGCTTATGTGCAACTACTAGTGCTACATGAGAAAAAGGTACCTGCACAGATCTAACACCATATTTGAAGTCATAAGTTGCGTCTGCATGAGAAGGTCTGTACGCCTTAGCCATTTCACTGTAATCCTGTAGAGTCAGATATGATTGTAAATAACAACTCTTACCCTTCTAAATGTCCAAGTTCCATAGGTTTTATTCATCACATGATAGATATATATAAAGAAAGCATAGACTTACACCGCCTCTTTGATCTGTGTTTGGCACCAAGACCTGAATTGGTGTACCAGTGGTCAGCCCTGCAGACAACCAAAATAGACCCTGTCATGCCACTGAAGGAAGCTAATGTGTTCTTATTTCCAAAGGAATTAACCAGGTATGTCTTGTATTCTGGAAAGCATACCTTCATATGTCCCTGACAGAATTTTGCATGTATCAGTCTCCTTTCTTGGGGTGGTTATTCTGCTTTGACCTGGCCGTCTGAAAATAAAAATGTTTTTTATACCAGTGAACATTTAACACCATAGAAATAATCTAGCAAGGTCTTTGAGTTTCACAATACACCACCCCATGTGTCATTACCATGTAGGTCCTGAGAACAGGCCTTCATGAGACATGGCAGCGAAATATTCACAAGTTTCATCTGGGAACCAGATTCTGCTACAGTTTAGCAGATATATAATTTCCAAAATCCTAACATTTGTTGTAACAGCCTAAAATTAATGAGGTGTAGGAAGAGGACACGCACCTTCGGTCAAGTTCAACCTGCATGTCTGCATCGGTGAGTGGAATTCTGGGTGGGCAACCGCTGATAACACAACCAACGCCTCCTCCATGAGACTCTCCGAAGGTTGAAACCTGGAAGTTCTTCCCAAAGATATTTCCGGATGCCTTCACCTCTGTTTGACATTTAAGAAGGATCAAATGTAAGAGTGACCCAGTTTGCCATCCTTGTCATAATAACGGGAATAGCGACAATGTGGCAGATTAACAACACCCTCATAGCATCGTCTGACTCTAAGCATACAAATAAATCATGGCATCAAAATGGCAACAACGTTAACCCTGGCTATCATAATCCCCTAATCTAGAAACATCCAATACTGAACCGTACAAGGTAGAAGATACTGCCTAATAGAGCAATCGTTTACATTTTTTTTATAGTCATCCCCGCAGGAACAAAAGCAGCTAAATCACAACCATGTCATAAATAAATTATCATTGTGATTCTTCTAGGAAAAAGTTGTTGCCAACCGCTCTTGCTACAAACCGTGGCACAATGTACTCAGCGGAATCCGGCTAAACAATCCTCAGGTCCCGTCACACGGACCCAACGCAATTCCCATCCCAATTCCAATCATTTGGAGCCGACCCAGCACCTTGGCAAAGCACGCTAAACGAATCTCAGTACTTAACACGAGTATGAGGGGGTAGCATCAGGACGGACCTAGGCGGGAGCCGCGGCGGCTGCGGCCGATGGAGAAGCGGAGGGAGGCGGGGGCGGATTCAGGGACCGCGCCTAGGCCGCTAGGGAGGAACCGCGACGATGCCCTGGCGGCCACCGGCGGCTGCGACACAGGCGCAGCCATTGAAGGGACAGATGGTTGTTGGTCTCTGCTGAAATGGTTGGGTTGGTGAGGAGGAGGGAGGCGAGGCGGCGGCGGAGGAAGGCAGTTGGCCACCAACTGGGCTTAATACGCGACGAGGCCGGGGTCGCCACGCCACCTACCCCGATCAGTCCTGCCGCGAGGGCTCGTTTCGTGGCGTGCGGCAACTACGCTGGCGCAACCTCTGGCTCCAGGTCCGGTCCGACCCTCGGGTGGCCGGGTTCATGATCGGGTCAACCCGTTATTCACCGGACGAGCCGGCTCGTCCATCAAACAGTGAAACAGATCGAACGGCTGGTAGATCAGACTGGCAGGCATGACGATTTTGACTTGGATGCTGACCCCGCCAATTCGCGGGATCCGATCTGGTACCAACCACGAGACTACCTGGAACAATTTCACCCTCTAGACGTCAGTGAAGGGTTAGCAACGTTTATCACGCGCCAAAATGTGTGTGTGTTTTTTTGAGAATCAACGCCAAAATGTGTTTTACCATTGACAAAAGAAGCTAGTAGAAAGAAGATTGCCATGAATGTTCGTCTATGCGGAGAGAACATAGCACGGTCGTCAGCTCGCTAACAGCTAGAACCATGACAATCTTGCTATGTTTTTTCGCTTCCAAGCAAAGTAAAATAATCAGCAAAGTTTAAGCTGAGCGCATTTGGGAGCAAATATAGTAGTGACCACATATGACCATCATAATAAAGTACAATAAACGCTGAAACTTTGTACAGGTTGAGTCCACCTTCGCACCCTTCGTTTTTTCCTGACGGATGAATCCAATCAGGCATTGAGGAATCATCCTCCTACACTTCTTCAGGTAGCCATTGTACATGCACGCTATGGTTGACACACTCCTCTTGGCATCTCAGACCTCCAGATACAGAAGCCACCAAGCCATAAGATGCCAGGAGCTTACATGCTTATACATACTCTAATGTAAAGTATCGGTTACATTCCCCATGCTCAAATGACAGAGCACCATTCAGGGAAAGCCCAAAGGCCACAAACTAGGCTCATGCAATGTCTGAATGCAGCTGACTTTGATCACGGCTACACCTCTTCCTGCAACGGAGGGAGGGGCGGCTGCACTGGTGATTGGGGTGTCTGCTGCTGCTCTTCAGATTTGTTGTTCACTTTGATCTCAAGAAGACGTTCAACTGGCTGCCTGCAGATGGGGCACCTTGTGGTCTGATACCTCAGGACCTTGGCACATTCACTGCACATGCACTGTAACAAAAGGGATGACGGTGTCAGCGTATAGAATAGAACAGATATTAAAGCGACAGATTTGTTCAAAAAATAAATGGGGATCTCTATAAATCTGGTAGACTATTGTGGACTAATAATTTGAATATTTAATACTTATAAATATCACATTGGACTTCAAGCATACAGCTAATTCTAGACAAAGATGTTTGATTGGAACTTACCATATGCCGACATGGGAGGACAGTGGTATCCCTCGGCTCTGAGAGGCAAATAACACATTCTTTCCCTGGATCGTTCGCGTCAGTGTCACCTTCCATGGAGTTTCCTATTCCATAAATTTCCTGCAATTCGTACCTAGTTCCATTCACCCAAAGGATCTGACTAACAACACGAACTTGATAATCTCCATTTTCTTTCTTCTCAAACACAGCTTGTGTTATTTGTGAGTTTGGAGTTTTTATCTTTTGGTCTTCCCCTTCCAATGGTTGATCTGACAAAGTTGTTTCAGCTTTAACCGCAAGTGGGAATACATCCATGTCCCCCTGCTTCAATAAATCAGATTCTTCAAATGCCGAAAAGTCAATTCCTGTCCCTGAAGGTTGCCTGAACTTTTGACCAAGGCCCTCTTTGAAGGTCACAGTAACAGGCTTAATCTTGTCTTCTTTTGTTGCTGTTAAGTTGCAGTTGAGCTCTTCCTTTGCGAAGAAGTAAACAGTCATGCTGTTGAAGTACACCAATAAGTTTGGTAAATCACATTACGTAAGACCAAGTAGAAACATCATGTTATGTTAGTATTAACAAATTTAGACAATTAAGCACAAGGTTTGTTTCAATCAATATGGATCGAGTGAACATACTATATAAAAAGAAATTATGCAGCTTTTGCAAGATGCATTAAAAAATTACTACAAGTGTTCCATGCTTAGAAAAAAGGTTATGAAGGGTAACATGATTGCATGTCAAGAAGAAAATTCAAACAAAAGTATTGCAATCAACTCAAATTTGAACACGCCCTTACAATTTTTGGATAACAGAAAAAATTACAGGCTTCTTTAAGCTGCATTAAGGCAACATTGACAAGCATTATCAACTTCTGATAAGAATAGGCAGGTTACAAAAAGTGATTGATCGAGTATAGGGGAAGACTAAGACAAGACCAACATATTTGTGAGACAATTTTAAGCACAAAAAAAATGATCGTGGATAAATATGTGATTGACTCTACACTACAGTAGCTGATACCGACCAACCATAACATAACACCAGAGACCACCTAAACATTTAACATAGCAGAATGATATACGAAGTGCAGGAAGGAATTATGGAATATTTAGAAGCAATAAAAAGGTGGTGGGACAGGGAAAGAAGAGTGGTGATTGGTGAACAGAAGTCCATACACAGTATCTAATTTTAACTATTGATGGTAGGGAATCTACATGAAATCAACACAGACAAAGTTCAGCTTTTCATGAGGCAGGAACTCCCCAACATGCTACGTTCTACATCGAAACTGGCAAAGAAGCAATCAAGATCAACCTTGGATCCACATAGGCCATTTTTTTATAATAACCCGGTTGTCGCGAGTCATGATTACTCTAGAGATCAGGATGAGAGACTAGCTATACCTATACAAGTCGTTACTACAGATCATATAGGTAGTAAATGCCTCTAGGAACAATGGATAAAACATTGTGTCCTACTTACAGCAAGATATTTTGCAAGGGCCAGGGGCAGCAAGAAAGGATACCTGAGTGGGAAAATCAGAACCATGGAGCACTGTGGCAGTAATATATTGGTCAATATGCGACCTTATTGCGAGCTACTGATGGCAAGATCTTATGCAAGGAACAACAGTAGCAACAGAAGGTTATTTGGGTCGGGAAATGAGGACCATGGAGCATTACAGCGGTATTATGATTGGTCAATATATGTCTGTATCAGTAGTCTCCAGATAACAGTTTTCTAGATAAGAATTTACTCCTTCTCAGTAGTTCTCTCGTTTATTTTGCCGTTATAATCAAGAAACCAACTCAAATTGACAAACAAACTAAGGTGAAAGGTCAATGAATGCAACACATTCATAAACACTTCCTCAAAGCATCGGCATCAATATACTGAACAAACCAATTAAAAATAGAACAATTCCTACAAATATCCTAATCAAGTTTCTAGTGAAAAAGGCACTTCCCACGCATAAACATACATATTATAGAGCATCACGCAAAAGAAAACCAGATAATCACCTGCCGGCGACGGTGGCGTCAAAGGTGAAGGCGACGAGGAAGCGGCCAGGGCACTCTTCATCTGGCTCGATCCGGAGCGTCTCCTTCTTGAGGTTGACGTCATTGCGGATAGTGACGGCCTTCTGATGCTCGACGTAGGGTGTCGGCATAGGCAGATGGGGTCCGTAGGACGGGTACCGCCCAGCCCAGCCGGGGTAGTGGGGGTGGGCCGGAGGCTGGTACTCCCCGGTTCCGGCGGTGGGTGGTCTGTGGTGGTGGTCATACGGCGCTGGGAGGGGCACCGGCACGGACGGCGGCGGCGGCGGATAGTAGTTCCCGTACTGCGGGTAGTACTGTGGCGGGTTGGGGTTGGGGTACTGGGGCGGGTACGGCGTGGCGGCGGCGAACACATAGCGGTTGGGCGCAGCCTCCTGCGGAGGAGGAGGAGGCGGCGCTTGGTGATGGTGGCCGTGGCCGTGGCTGGAGCCCCGACGGCGGTGACCAGGGGCAGCGCCTGCACCGTTGCTGCCCGTGTTACCCATCCTCCTATGCAGATCGACGACGAGGTCTCTGAAACGGCCTCAAAATTGGATCTTGAGGCCTGGAAACATCGAAATTCGAGCCTCGCTCTTCTTCTACTCCTGAAAGCTCGAATAAACGGGCCGAACGAAATCGAGGAAAGCAAAGTTGATTCGGGTGAAAACCTGATAAAATCACGAGTTCAAACGGGACAGGGATGGAATGGATCCTCAAGCGAGATCGAAATGATACGCAAACCTAGGAAAAAGTTGGGAGTGATTCGATCGGGATTGCAGGGAGGAGGAAAGGAGGAGACGATAAGGAAGTAGGAAGTGCTCACGCTTCTTGCTTTTCCGCCTGTATTTTTGGGGTGCTATAATTGGAGGGTTGCGCGGAAAGCACCACTACTATCCTCCGTTGCTTTTCCGGTGGTTAAGGTTTGGCACATGCAGAAAACACATAATTACCATGAGGTCCTTTCGTCTAATTTCTTTCTCGTCCCCCTGCCTGGATGTTACATGTAATGCACTCATTTACGCACGATGGAAATTGACGAGGTTTATTTATTTAGGACCGACTCATAAAGCAAACGAGTGCGAAATTGTGACAGTAGTGGACGAAGTAGAGACATGATGTACTTCCTCTATTAAAAAACAATATTTATCTGCACTTTGCATCCTTTTTAGAAAATATCTACTCTACAAAGTTGAAATCATTTTGCAACTCATTGCAAGGTTAATAAGAGATAGGTTCATTCGTGTTGTCGCATATTTTGTAAAAAAAATGGTGTCAATTGCTATAGTGGTTAGCATTGGTTTTGACCATTACATTGGTTTCTCCATGTGTCATTAACATATGCATGATCCAAATTTTTTACACTCATAACACATTGAACTGAGATAAATTCGAAGATATTTGTGTAGTACTCCCTCTGTCCTTTGATATAGGATATTTTCAGATATCTACTTTGACCATCCGCCTTACTCAAAATATTTATAAAAATATTATTTTTTGTTATCATTTGTTTAATCACTATTTTTACTTTATGTATGACTTATTTACTTTTATATTTGTAAAAATATTTCGAATAAGACGAACGGTTAAAGTTGATGTCTTCCAGTCAAAGACGTCCTATATTCAATATATCTTGTTGAAATTGGCTGATAAAATTGGCGACCCATTTGACTAGCATCTGAAAATGAGTTATTAGTTGTGCCCTAAAGTTTATTGCACATATGATAATTCCTCTGGCAGTTTTACCTAGAGAAATTCTCTGGCAGTTTAACAAAACTAAAGCCGAAGGGGTTAGATGCAATATGGCCTTGTTTTGTCTTACATCTACAAGCTTTATGGAAAGATGTATTTTGTAGTGGGAAGTGGTAGGGGTCAGGTTTGAGCCAAACCAGAGGTGTCCCTGTTCTGCTTTACCTAGTGGGCTTCAAATTATGACAAAAAATACACCACTTAGTTTTTTTTTGGAATAAACTTTTGACACAAATGCTAGTAATTCGTAGTTGAATAAGCTGGCAATCATCAGCGCTGTCCCCTGCCACTTGGTGGATGTACATATGATTGCATCTGAGATTAGTGAATGCTTTTAGGATGTAGCGTGATTAATTTGCATCAGGACCGAAGAAAATCATGTGAGCAGCCACCATCCCAACCGAGGTTACAACATAGGTTTGGATCTTAAGGAACGTATTACATCATACGGATAAAAAAATAAATTATAACAAAGGAGCTTGACTGCTTGGGTTGAGATATGTAGAATGGTTGGACATAGAGAGTATGATGAAGTTGTTGTTTGTGTAATACTCCATGATTCTTTGCAACGAGGGCTGAATAAAGTCCTATGTGTCTGCTGAAATTTGAGTCTTTCTTCCATCCTTTTGCGCATGTATGTGCTCAACTTCACTTGCCACTCTTCTGGGCAATAGTATAATATATTTTGTTTACTAATATACAAACTGATAATTTATTCATATATATTTATATTGAGTAAACCATGTATTAAAGTCAGGTCTCAAGAAAAATATAATTATTTTCAAATGGGATTGCACTAGATTATCGTTTATGTGCAATGATACATAAGAGGTAAATTTTACTTTTTATCAAAGCATATTTCACAAAATAAAAATCCATGAACTAGCATACTCTTTCTGTCATAATTTACCTGTCATATCTGGGAGTGTTCTTTTTGTCCGTGTTCAATGGATGTGGAGAATGTTCAATGACACACAGTTTATTCAAGTTAAGAGAATATTCAATAAATATGATAAAAAAGTTAGGATAATAAGTAAGTTGGGATATAGGGAGTAAGTTTTGTCCATGGTCAATGAAATTGAAGGACCTCCAACCATGTTAGTTTTTTCTCTAATTTATATAAACTTGGTTGTCATTTCATTAAAAACTCATAATCTATTCTACCATACCTATAATCAGTTTATAGCTAACTAAAATACTAGTTTCTCTCTAACAACTAGAGAATCTAAATCCATAAACGTAAGTTTATAAACTACTAGCCTCCAAACACCACCACCTAATTTTTTTACAAACCGATTTATATAAACTATCTTTTGCAAATCAATTTTTAATGAACTGATCTGAGTTACATAAATTCCCATGCAAGTCGTAGGCATGTAAGTATCTTAAAAGTGCAACTTTAGGCGGTACTTAAAAAGTGCAACTTTAGGCGTGCAATTCCTTCAAATTTATTTCACGTGTAAAACAACTACGTATAAAAAACATGTGCGGCATGTATATAGCTATATTTAGATTTAATCACACTATACATGTTCAAACTATATTTAGTAATTTCATGCGCACGAGATCATTTACTAGGTTGTGTGTACCACGTGCTCAAATAAATAGTTGATACAAAAATCATATCCATATTCTCATTTTAGATGGTGTAAATGAACCACCCAACCATGAACCATTTGGTTGCCGATGTAGTACCATATTCTTTTTTTCTCTATAGCAGCATATCATTCAATGGGAAGGTGTACAAAACACTTTGAAATATAGCAATGCGAATTGACTCATTTATAAATATAAACCTATATAGACAATAAATATCATGCATATATGGATACTAGATGTGAGATCCGAATTTCACCAACGTGAAACCCGGACCCTTTGTACCTCTATGCCACTCCCAGGAGTGTGGCACGTACATCCAACACATGTTAGTACAGAAAACCATAAATATAAAGAGTAATCAAGGCAAGATAATAGAATCTCTAAGTACATTATTAAAATGCATAAATCTCAATCTCAAGAGTACAAGAGCGTGGCACGCATGCCATCGCGAAATAATGGTAGAAGTCTAGCGAAGCGGAAGCATTTCTCGGTGAAGAACCGTAGTAAAGTCCATACCCACAAGCAACTCGAGTGTAGGCGAGACCGTCACTTCTCCTCGTCGGCTCTCTCAATCGGCTCGGCCGGCTCCTCGACAACGGCGTCTCGAAAAACAAAGTGATAAAGCCGTGAGTACATAACGTACTCGAGCAAGCCGCAAACTACCTAGCAACAATATATGCATGTTGGAATAGTTCAAGGAAAGACAAGAGCTAGCACCTAAAGCATTACTCCTCAAGTCTATGTGAATCATATTTTATTATTAGTCAAATTTTATAAGTGGCCTTGCAGGAAACAACGCAATCCTGCAAGGGTCAAGTTTTATGTCCCGCACACCTCCACGGGACCACAGCTCGAAGCCGGAAGTAAAACACCTATCGAGGGGAGAAGTAGTAAATGCTAATCAAGAGTGTCGCTCAAAGGTGGTGCACAATACCTTGGGCTAGGCTATACGTATAGATTTATATATATCTCTGCAGAGAGTAAGCAACCGTACCCACGTGAAGAGGTACTCAAACAAAAGACCACCGTCGTGGCCCAAGCAAAGCAACACTCACAAGATCACTCCTCAAAGCATCGAATGGGTGGCGCCCGTCCCTCGGTTCCGGGATCCTCTAACCACAACATAGGAAAAGAAGGGCCTCGAAGGGTGTGACAAGGCGTACCACGGGCCAGGTGGGATATCCTCTCGCTCGCGGATCGAGACAAACGCTCCAACACCCGCTACCACTAATCTCTACACCACGGCGGGCCACCCATTCATCCGCTAAGTATCATGATCCAGCCCGTCCATATAAGTCACGTGGTAAGCTAGTAAACTAAAGAGCGACCAACTAAGAACCGGTCCTCAAGCTGCCGGGGCGAGTCACCATCCCTCTCCTAAAAACAACGAGTCTCAACAACAAGTGTCACCACAACAGGGCCCCATAACCCAAAGCCCCTACTCAACCGTACCCACAACAGTACTCTCCAAATAGAGACTCCCCGAAGTCTCCCAAGCACCTAACCACCTACACACTCGCCCCGCAAAAGCCCTACGAGGTATCTAGTACGTAAACTCGACACCTAAGAACACCTACAATTTATTTTACACAAAAACATGTATAGTCATCATGGGTTCAATTAAGCAACTAAGCAAGTACTAAGCATGCGAGTAACGATGAGAACAACCTATGGCAAACAGTGGCAAGGATAGCATAGTATGGCATAGGTAAACTACAAATGCAAGTAACCATTAATCATGCATGGTCCAATTTAATGCAAGTACTAAATAGGATCAAGAGTGGTCAAGGATTGCGGCTTGCCCGGATAGGGCTGCTCCCGAGCCGGGTCGGGGTACTCGTATCTGCTGCACTGGCGGGAACTCCTCAAACTGCGGCTCGGACGGGAACTCCTCGGCACCGTCCGACGGACGGATCGTGAAACATGGGTTAGGCACGCAAAACGAGACAATAGGAAAAAGTACGAAACGGACGATGGAAATTACGATACTAGAACATGACCAAAAGCTACACTAACGCGTAGAGAACGTCGCTACAAGTCCAACGCAATCGACCGCGTATTTTTCCGACGCTCCAGGAAAAAGATATGAATTTCCAAAGAAAAAGGAATTATGGAAATTCAGGAAAATCCAATAAAAGAAATGGAATATTTTCTGCCATATTCCTTGACACGCGGGCACCACGTCGGCTACACGTCGGTGCCACGTCCGTGCCACGTAGACCGGACCCACTACAGATCGGCACCACGTGGCAATCCTTCGCCACGTGGTCACCATGTGGTCGCCACGCATGACGACACATCGAGCCACCTCCGCACACACCCTTAACACGTGGCGCCACATCGGCAGAAAAACAGACTAAGTGGCGCCATGTCGGCAGATCATCCGCCACGCTAGCAGCTACCGCCTTACCACCTTAGTCGCCACCTAGACGCCACGCCGGCAGAAAGTTATGCCACGTGGGCGCCACATCGGCAGAAATGTCGCCACATCACCCGCCACTCCGGCAACACCGGAGGGCGGCGGCGCCCGGCTCCGCCACGGAGCTCGTCGGAATGTGCGTGCTCCGGCACTACGGCTCGTCGCGGGCCATGCTAAGGGCACCGGGATGCTCCCCATGGCGACGCGCACCTAGCCGAGGTGCTCCCGAGGACCGGCTCGCGGCCCATCGCCGGCGAAGGCTCGCCGGTGATGGCACGACGGTGGGGAAAAGAGGGAAAGCCCCTGCGGCGACCAAAACCCCCACAAGTCCAACACCAAATGACGGCCCATGGCCCCGCGAGTTCAACCGGACCATTCCCGGACCAAGAATCTCACCGGAGCATCGCCGGCGGCGACTTCCGCGGCCGCGGCTCAACGGTGTCCCGTGGAACGTCGCAAGGCTCCCCTTTTCTCCAATTAAACACGCACACGAGCTCTAGCGACCTTCCGCGAATCTACTCGAACCAAGAAAGAGACACGAGCTCCACTCGAACCAACTCCTCACCGCCGGCCATGGCGACGCGGTGGCGGAGGACGACGCGAAAAATCCGTCACGAATCAAAGGGGAAAAGGTGGGGTTTGGGTTCGCGGACTCACCGAGGCGTCTCGCGGGGGCTCCGGCTCGGACGGGAGGGCTTCAACGGCGACGCGCGGGAGACTCTTCCGACGGCGGACGATGGGCGACGTGCGGGGAAGACGGTGACCACGCCGTTCTTTGTTCCGCTGAAATCACGGGTCAATAGACACGCGCTTAGCGTCGGGAGGTAGGGCGGACGAAGAGGAACATAGAACGGAGCATGAGTAGGGCGGGCTCTCACCGGAGACGGGGGCGACGGAGGAGAAAGAAACGGCGGCGAACTTGTCGATGGCCGTCTACGTGCTAAAGGGCTCGAACGCCGTCGAGGTCCACACCACTCGACGCGGCTCCGCACGCCGAGCGCGTTGATCGGCACGAGCAACTCCGGCTCGCTCCTTCATCCATGGCGAGGGTGGAAACCGCGAGCGGCGGCGGGTTAGGGTTTGGAGGAAGAAGGGGGAAGGCGGCGGCGGCTCGAGGGTTTTGTAGACGGCAAAGGGGAGGGGCAGGTGAACTTTGGAGGCACTACGTGACGGCCGTCCTAGGTGGCGTGCTCTCGCGCGCGCGCGTGACGGTGAGCTGGAAAGGGAGCCGCGGCGGGGAGTGGTTGGGGAAGAAAGCTGTTCGGGCTTGGTTGGGCCGTGGCTGGGCTTGGGCTGGCGTGAGAGAGAGAAGGAGATTCGGCCCAAGTCGCAGGAATTCAAACCAACCGTTTCACGAATTAAACAGCCAAAAAAATTCAAATGCTTCTCCAAATTTGACACAAATTCGACCAAATCCACATGTTTTTATTACTAGACCATTTGATACATTTTTGGGATGTTACACTAGATAATTTAAACACATCATAAATACTTATTTGGGGGAAATTGGAATATTTCCCTCGTGTTTACCCAACGGAAAAGAACACAGCTAACCATTGTCAGCACTCAAGAAAACGCACAGCCGGGCAAAAAGAAAATTCAAAAGGGCCCGCGTGTCGGCCTCCTTGACCCAGCGATCTGCCACATCCGCAGTCCGGCCCCGGCCCCTCCCTCTCCACAGGCGCAAATCCTAAGCTCACCCAGCAACAGGCTCCCCGTCTTCCTCCCCACACCACACCCATCCGCTCTCTGGACCAAAAAAATTCCCTTCTCTTCCCCGGTGACGTCCCCACGCCCGCCGCCCCCGCCCAGATCGGTGCCCCCTGCGCCGCCACGCGGTCACTCCGGTGCCCTTAGTCCCTTCCCCTCACCCCCGTACCGCTGCCCTGACCGAATCCTCGCCATTCCGCGCCGCGAGGTATCCGCCCCACTGTACCTCTAGTGTTAATACTTTTGGGGGCGTGGCCGGTGCGCGCGGGAGCCGGTGCTCTGTAAAATTGGCGGGAGCAGAGAGTATGGGGGAGGGTTCTGTGGGGCGGGCCGCCGCGGCGCAAAACCCTAGCTTCGACGAGGAGGATGAAGAGGCTCGTCGGGTCAAGCAGGAGGTCGGCGACGACCTCAACGGCGACCCTGCGGAGGAGGAGGACGACGACGAGGAGGTAGTTGTGGAGGAGGAGGATGACGAGGCGGCCATCGCCTCCGACGACGACCAGGGGGACGACAGCTTCGTCCCGCGCACGCTGGAGGAGGCCCTCGTGCCCAGGGTGGGCATGGTCTTCGACTCCGTGGACGAGGCCTTCGCACTCTACAAGGCCTACGCCTACCGCACCGGGTTCCACGCCGTGCGCCGCACCTGCCACAACTACGAAGGGCTCCGCTACCGCTCCACGTTCACCTGTACCTACGGTGGTAAGGCTCGGGCTGGTGCCGCATCCTCTGATGGCCCAGCCACCCGCTACCCTCTCCGCAGCAAGCGTGGAGCGGCTGCCCAGGAGAAGAAGTCTCGGCGTGGTGCTACTGCGAAGACAGGATGTAAGGCAATGCTTGTCATCCGTGACAAGCGGGTGGATGACAAGTGGAAGGTGGAGTCTTTGGACTTGGAGCACAACCATCCTTGCACCCCTGATATGGTGAGGTTCTTGAAGGCCTATAGGGAGATGCCAGAGTCTGTCAAGAAGAAGGCCAAGATTACCGATGAGATGGATGAGACGGTGGAAAAGTCGCTGAGTGAGATTGCCGAAACCAGGAAGTTCCCGACACGGCCGAAGAGAGGTGCTAATAGTGGAGCTGTTGTTGGAAGCCAGAGATTTAGTAGGATTGAGAGTTATGTGCAGCGGTTTGGGGAGGAGGATCTCACTGCACTCAAGAAGTTTATCGAAACAATGCAGCGTGGGAAACCAAATTTCATCCACAGCTGGGATCTTGATCAGGAAAGTCGTGTGAAGAATTTCTTTTGGACAGATTCGAGGGCCCAGGCACAGTATCGTTACTTTGGTGATGTCATTACGCTTGATGTGATGTATTTACAACACTCTCGTGCTGGTCTCCCATTAGCCACAATTCTTGGGGTGAACAACCATGGCCACCTTGTGCTTCTTGGCTGTGGTCTGCTCTCCAGTGACAGCAAGGAGAACTATGTTTGGTTGCTGAAGAGGTGGTTGAGCTGTATGTATGGCAAGCCGCCAGAGGCGATCACCACCAGCTATTCAGATGTCATTGCAGAGGCTGTGGCTGAAGTGTTTCCAAATGCTAGGCACCGTTTCTGCTTTTGGCATATCTTGAAGAAGCTCCTAGAGAATGTGGGGCGTACACAAGAGAAAGAGGCAATTTCTTCAAGATTCAAGGAGGTTGTTTATGATAGCGTCACTCTTACAGACTTTGAGAAAGAGTGGGGAGCGATGATTGATCAGTACAAGCTCAAAGACAACGAGTGGTTCTCCACTTTGTATAGTTGCCGTAAACAGTGGGCCCCTGGGTATGTCAATCATTCATTCTGGGCTGGTACTTCTGCTATCAGGAAGGTTGACAAACCAGATCCATACTTCGATGGGGTTGTAACAATTAAAACTACCCTACCAGTTTTCCTTGAGCAGTACGAGACTACTCTGAAAGGGAAGTTGGAAAGGGAGGCATATGATGATCTGCGCTCGTATTATTCTAGACTCACTTTGTTATCAGGATTGCCCGTTGAAGAGCAACTTGTGGAGCTCTACACCGTAACTATGTTTCAGTTATTCCAAGATGAGATTAAGCAGCTGATGCATGTTATCTGTAAAGAGGTTGACAAAAGTGGTAGTTCAGTCACTTATATGGTCAGTGAGTTAATACAGGGAAAGAAAGTTGACTATACGGTTGTCTACAACAATTCTGACAAGGATGTTTGGTGCATTTGTCGCTCTTTTCCCTCAAGAGGCATTCTTTGCAGCCATGCTCTCGCTGTTTTGAAGCAAGAGAATGTGCTGATGCTGCCACCAAAGTACATCCTAAACCGCTGGAGGAAGGATTTTAGGATACTTCATTCATCCACAAATTCAAGCAATGTGGAATCAGGTAGAGAGTTCAGTATTTATGATGATCTCTATGTTCGTGCCCATGAATATTTTGAAGATGTCATTGACATTGGAGTAAGAGAACCTGAGCTGAAGGAGTTTGTGTTGTCAGCCATGAGAGAAGCAAAGGACCGACTAATTAGACCTGATCACACCCAGCAAGGTGATCAGCGAGTTGATGTAAATATGGCTGTTAGTGGTCCAGTGTCCACAGATACAAGAGTTGATATGAATATGACATCAAACTCCCCAACCTTGATTCAGGGAGACAGAAGGCTTGATCATAATATGACATCAAATTCATCAACTTTAGTTCATGGAGATACCATGACATCAAACACCGCGGCACTGATTCATGGTGATAGAAGAATTGAAATGAGCATGGCATCTCCTCACTTGATGCACAGGGAAAGAAGAGTTGACATGAATATGGCGTCGCCACACCTGATACAGGGGGATGGAAGAGTTGATATGAACCTGGCATCCCCCCATTTTATACATAGTGACAGAAGAGTTGATATGAACCTGGCATCTCCACATCTGATACCAGGGAACAGGAGGGTTGATATGAATCTAGCATCCTCACATCTGATTCAAGGGGACAGAAGGGTTGATATGAACATGGCGTCCCCTCACCTGATACAAGGTGACACAAGAGTGGATATGAATATGGTATCCACAACTCATAATGGGATGCACACTTTTGACTTGGTGAATGCAAACCTGGAGGGCGGCTCTTTGCCAATGGCTGCTACAGATTTTATGCAAATGCATCCACACCCACAAGTTTATCATCCAAAACAGCTTATTGATTTGAGAAACCAGGTGATGGATCCAAATAAGAGACCAAATATGGAAACAAACACTTATTTTATGGGTGGTAGTATGCATGTTGGGTAGTTTGATTGTCTAGTTTTGTAACATTTCTGCTGGGAGAGGAGTCCCTCCTATTTCAGGTCAACATGTAATCATGTATGTTCTTTAGAGCAGTCAGTACAACTAAACAACTAGATTTATGTATTGTATTGTAGATCAAGTTTTGACTGCTGGGTAGCTTTATTGTATCCTGTTCACTTTTTGGCAGTTGCAGCAGGCTTAATGCCATTATTCTGTGCATATTATAACAAGGGAATAACCTTTCTTGTCATCTACTTGTAATTCAGAAGCGAAATGCCTCAAGTTGCAGGATTCTGCAGGCATCATGGCTTTAGTGGATTGATGATATCCTCTTGCTTACATGACTATTTTTTATCTCGTTTCTTATGTTGTTTAGGCACATGGTACCGTGGGTGTTCTAACTTTCACATGGGAAATTCCGGTGAAAAAAAACTTTCAAATATTAAATTTATCAGCAATCAACATTATTGTGCAACTTGATAATATGTTGGCAAGCTATGCTATAAGTCTACTGCTGTGTTTCTCCTTTTCCTGATGATGTGTTTTTCTTGCCAATTATTGAGATATCTGGTAAGGGAAATTTTGGCTGTTGCTGTTCTACTAAAAGCTGTAGGTTATTATTGTTCAGAGATACTACTATTTACAGATCTCTGTTATTATTGATAAAGTCTCCAAATTATCAGTGGTCATGCGCTGTTATTTCTTCAAAACTAGATGCTTGGCTTATTTGATCAGCTTGCTATATTAGGCAACGTTTGAGTTTAATATACAGACTGCCTTTGAGGAAATTTAGATAATAGAAGTGCCTAATCAGTGCTATTTGCTATGTGTGGTTCTAAGTTTTGTGTTTCAATTTCAACTATTGACCTCAACTCCCTGATTGTTTGCTAAATCAGCGCGGTTATTGGTGTGATATTTTATGAGATCCTTGACCTCGTGGAATTTTTGCCCTTAAGATCTTTACAAAGGAGGGGTATGTTATCGAAGAAATGTGATCCATTCATTCAGCAGGCAATTAACTTGCTGTTAAACTTTGATGTGTCATTCAACTTGATTGGCATACGAAGTATTCTTTTTTTCTCTTCTAAAATTGAATTTCAAGAGCCTGTATAAATGATCATCTTCTTTGCCTAGATGGATACATTTATCATCTTAACAAGCACAACTCTTCCTAAGCTTACTATCTAATAGCTTGCATGGAGCATTTTTGGGAATATTTATTCCTTTTGACCAGCATTGGAACATTTAATCATTTATTCCTTCTTGTCTACACAGAGAAGGTTTCACCCTCTCTAACAGATATCAATTTCTACTAGCTAACATTTACAGGTCACGAACATGCAGCTTCGACGGCGAGGCTTTTGTGACTTCGCTGCATGGATCTCCCAAGTTCTTTGACGACACTGGCACACTGCAGCTGCTCACTCCAATGCAGGCCTGTGGAGATTCCAGCAACACCATCAACAACTTTTACATGGAAGATAATTAGTA
Organism: Chloris gayana; assembly: GCA_031894775.1. Lineage (NCBI taxonomy): Eukaryota > Viridiplantae > Streptophyta > Magnoliopsida > Poales > Poaceae > Chloris > Chloris gayana. Next base: position 79,334 of record JAUNZO010003154.1, read on the forward strand.
TGACACACCAAGATATGGCAAATGTGTGGCAGATTGGGGTTACCTCCTGAACAACTGCAAGAGCCTGGGAGCTGCTGCATTCGCCGTGGTTGTAGCTCCCACATGTGCCACTTGGTGTCCCGAAGCTTGCAAACTTGATGCTGCTGATGACTTCGCCTGCTTTTGGGCATTCCAGGCGAAGTGCAGGTCCAGATCTCTGCACATTCTGTTGGGGAGAGGACCAGCTGTCGATTTGGGCTGGATGTGCCTCCGACACGTGTGCACACACACTTTCTGTCTGCTTTATTACAAAGGATATCTTTCCTGGGTCACCACCAAATTGCTCGAAAAGGATGAGATCATTGCTGCCTGGTTGGAGAAACGAACGGGGCACATGGTACCTGTTTAGGAGGAGGTAAGAATTCTATAAGTCATTCGATTCACACAGCTATAATATGTTCATGTGCATTATCAGAATACACAATCAGAGTGCTCAGTATAACATACAGTGCAAATCAGTAGAAATTTTTGAAACGCTTTGCTCTACATGTCCCAAAGTTTCAGTACCGAGTAATCTACTAGTGTTTCAATCTTTAGTGAAAATTTAATTGAAGTAATATCTTAATGGTATTTCCCCCAAAGTGTATTTGGATCTCCTTTGGATGAGAACATATGAATTGGGGTATATAATACAACTACCTCTGCATATTGGGAAAACATAGTAATTTAAATTCTTACAGAGTCTGTGATGGCTGGCCACATTTTTTGAGGCATTTGCTGGAACTGTAGGCTCCTCTGTAGTTGCATGAATTAACGCAGCCGCTTTGTGGTGCCAGATTTGTTGGCCAGTATCGACCAATGCTCTGTCCGTTCACCCATGCCTCACCTTTTCCCATTCCAGTGAAGTCTATGGCAACAGGATCATCACCAGCAGGGGCTGTGAACTTGGTCTGCATTTGAAGCATTGCAGGTAGCACATCAACCAAAGGTAACGACCAAGGAAATGCATTAGCCAAAGTGCCAAACAAATAAAACATTCATTTCTAGTCTTTTTGGGTCCGTGTCACTTGATTTCACAGTTGGATGATCATACTGACCTTATACCAAATCAATGGTTGGTTGATAGGGTAAGCGTTGGCAGAAACCCATTCCGGAGAGGCCTCTGAAGGATCGTAAAGGTGCAAGTCTTCTCCTTTCAGTCCAACCTGAAGTGGGAAAAAATTAAGATTAAGCAAAGCCAATATATGGGACTAGGGATGTGAGTCATCCACTTTTTGGGTCATCGGGTTGGTCCAAAACTCTCTAATGAAATAAAATGGATCCTCCTCTTCTTGAGCTAGTGCAACAAACGAACTAAGATGTTAACCCACAATACTCATCGGGTACCCACTCACAACTGCACCTATAGTTGAGCTGATGCAGCTTAAAACAAAATTTCCCAATACTTTAATCTGTTAAAAAATAGTGTAGACTACCTGGTATGTCCAGTCTACAGAAGACAGATCGAGTGCACCACCTGACCCACTCAGCTTCACCGGTCCAGTGATTCCAGCACCTACCAAGTCAAAAAATGCACCATAGTTCTGTAGGAACCAAAGTGGCAGGGAAAATGATATTAGTAGCGTGTTGGAGTTTTCCATTTTTGAATGCTAAGGAACCAAAGAATATTATATGTGGCATCTAGTGAAGATGAATTACCGCCAGCCCAACTGTTGCACTCAAAAGATCTATTTTGTTCTTCCCTGGTACAAGTGTAATTGGCTGCTGGAATGAGATGAGTGAGCTGCTAGCACTACCTTGAGCACTTCCTGTTAAAGATTTACGTTTGTATTACAGGGACAACATTACAATTCTACCATATACGAAGTAGTCTTGAGTTATCATCCCAGCATTACCTGCAAATTTACCATTGATGTACACCTGAAGAACGTGCCCTAGTGAGTTTACAAGCAGATTGGTCTGGCTGCCATTTAGATATGGCTCGTCACCTTTAATGGTGACACTGCACGTCAACAGCACCGATACTGAGTAAAGTTATACCATCAGGTTACAGTTTATAGTTGCAACAGTTATATATACAGTACCTTGTTGAGTACCAGAGGAAATCACTGGCATCTGCCGTGGTGTTTATCTGCTCCATCAATCCAGGTTTTGTCAATGAATTGTCCTTTGTGATACCAACGGGCTCTATGGCGTAGCTCCAGCCAGACACCGCGAGCTCTGGTGTGACCAAAGAATCATCTGATGCTTCGGTGCTGGATTGCAAGTATCTCATCTGTGAACTTATAACCTGAGAATTGATCTGCAAATTGTAACCATGCATATCTGAATCAGGTCCATGGTCCATGTTCTTTCCCAAAAAAAGGCACATAGAATACTAGCATATAATTGTACATTAGTATATACCTGAGCAGTGTTAAGTACCACATTCTTGCAGTCGGGGAGGATGCTGACAGACCATGCAGGGAGCTTATATGTCTTGCCATTGAAGGTAACAGTTTTATCGGATTGACCATCTATGTTTGCAAGGAATGCCGCACAAGCTGAACCAGTTTTGTATACGGCTGCCTGGGAAAGGAGAATGAATGCGCTGTTATATATGTACCCAATTTGCTATGTCTATCAAAGATCAAAATACTGAAGGAACCTTTTTTTGCTTGCTCAGGAAAATGGTAACGAAAGCATGAAAATGCTTTTACAAAGGTGGACATATACCTCGGCATTTTGACCCAGGGAAGTGTATGACGGATCAGTTGCTATGAGTGCCGGCTCGCAGAGCTTTATTGCCTTGTGCACATCCCTCAAGTGACCCCACTTTGGCTGCCGGATTTGTCCTGGATCACGTATTCATATTCATTGATATTGTCTTTGAAACTATAATATCACATTGATGTATATAATGCTAATGTATGTGACATGTAAATTGATCCATATCAATCTTATTTGGGTATTTCAAGCTGCTCTAGGTGTCACTGCCAAGAGTAGGTTCAGTCAGTTTGGTGGGCTGAATATTGTTCAGTACTACTTCCATCTCATCAAGATATAAACATTCTAACAATTCACCATATTTCCAATGAACCTAGATAACAGGATGTCTATATTCATTATAGTTGATGTGCATCTGGTGATAATTGGAATGGGGAGTACTAGTTGAAGGGACCGTACGTTCACGTGACGCGTCTCCCAGTTTGAAGAAAATCTGAAACCATGCCCGGCCGAACGAAAAGCTCCAAGACGGAAAAGGCCTTACCGTACTCATCGATGGGGGCATCGTAGTCGTAGCTCGTGGCAATGAAGGGTCCACCGGTGCTGCGGCCGAAGTTGGTCCCGCCATGGTACTGCGTCAAGATCCAGCAGAGTTAGAAAATGCAGCAAGAAGACCGGCAGAGAGTATCAATGCACGCTCTTGATTGTGCCTTCTGCATTTGGTCGGGCAGGCTGTCCGAACAGTGGGCAAGCAGAGCTGTGCATACTACAGTAGTAGTAGTATTGATAGATAGTTACAATACCATGTAGTAGTTCTGGAACGTGCCGCCGCGCTGGTAGAATCTCGCGACGGCGAAGGCGAGGTCCTCGACGGGGCGGTAGGGGACGGCGCCGCCGAAGGAGAGGAACCATCCGCTCCAGTTCTCGGTCCAGATCTTGGGCTTGGTCGCGGAGCTGGGCGTGAACTGGTCGCAGTAGAAGCCGTTGCAGGTGTTGATCTGCAGGCACGCAATTCAGCATTCCATCGGACAGCAAGACACAGCAGTAGCAGTACATTGAAGGAAGGCGTCGTCCACGTGAATGAGAACGTACGATGGGGTCGGGCGCGTCGGTCTGCTGGCACATGACCCAGGGCACGCCGGTGTCGAGGGAGACGGCCATCCCGGCGGCCCAGCGGATGTAGGCCTTCCCGGCGGCGCCGTAGGCGGAGTCGATGTTGCCGTACTCGTTCTCGATCTGGGAGAGGATGATGGGCCCGCCCTGCGACGCGTAGAGCCCCGCGCCCTTCATGGTGTCCACGACCTTGGTGGTGAAGCGCTGCATCTCCGCCTTGAACGCCTCGTTGTCGGTGCGGAACTTGATCCCCGGGATGAAGTGCAGCCACAGCGGGAAGCCCCTGTCGCCATGATGACACCTTGGTGTGAGAACATTTCCGTCTCAGCCTTGTACAACTAGTACAAGGCACGATGAATGGAATGGAATGGGGATGCTGACCCGTAGTTCCACTCGGCGCAGACGTAGGGGCCGATGCGGAGGTGCACGTAGAGGCCGGCGTCGGCGACGGCCTTGACGAACGCCGCCAGGTCCTTGCGCCCCTCGAAGTCGTACTGCCATGGATCCTCTCGCCCGTCAGATTTTTTTCCTCTCTACATATCTAATGCTCTATACTACTATAGCAATAATCATTCTTGTGAGAGGTAAAAGCAATAACAGCGTTCTAGAAGCAACAAAAAAAAGACGGATCCTAAAAAAAGAAGAATAAAGCGTAGGGTGCAGGGGAAGCAAGCAGCACCGCCCGGCTGCTTTGACACATGATGAGTCACTGGCAGCGGGGTGATGGATGACCATCGGAAAAGGTGAAAAGATGAGCACGATACTACCAGTACAGAGTTACTAGTAGCGAGCGAGCGACAGTGAGAGACGGGCTGTTATTGTCTAAGTTAAGAAGAAAGGCTGTTAATCGTAGGAGGTTGATTACGTGCCTGTCCCCGGACGGGCTCGTGGATGTCCCAGAAGACGTAGGTCTCGATGACGTCCAGGCCGCCGTCCTTGGCCTTCTGGATGAGCCCCGGCCACATCTGCACTCGACCGCCACCGCCGGCGAGGGTGTGGTGTCAGCACCAGAGCAGAGAGGTTCACTTACGAAGAAGAACAAGAAGAGCAGGGGAGAGTGCGACTGACGTCGGGCGTGCTCCGCGGGTAGTGGATGGAGCCGGAGACGAGCACGCGGCGCACGCCGTCGATGACCACGGCGCGGTGGTCGTACGTCACGTTCGCCGCGCGCGCGCCGCCCGGCAGGCCGAGCAGCAGCAGCGTCACCGCCAACGCCAGTGGGAGGAGACGAAGGAGAAGCGGAACCGTCCCCGCGCGCGGCGTCGCCATTGCCTGCTGCCGGCGGAGGAGGAGGTCAGAACTCAGAAGGGGAGAAGCAGAGCAGAGCACGGCCTCCGGGAACGTGGCGTGGCGTTCGGTGTAGTAGTAGCTGAAGGCCGGGCACCGCACGCCCGGTTTTAGGAGGCGGATGTGGAGTGAGCGAGCAGGAGGAGGAGGAGGAGGTGGTGTGGACTGAGGAAGTTGCTGGATCGGTGGGGGCGGGCGGCACGCCAGGGAAAGGAAAAGAAAACCCCGCGCGGGCGCCGCTTGGCTTTAAGCTTGGACGGAACGGTGGAGGTGGCTCCCGTAGCGATCGCTTTCCGGGTTTCGTGGTGGATGCGGTGGCGGTGGCGGTGGACTGCTCCTCATCTCTCTGCTTCTGCCGCGCGCGCGCGGTTAAGAAACTCGGCACTGGCCAATGGGTTGGTTGGGTGGATCTTCCCTCCTCCTCCGTCCCCTGCTGCCCCGGCGCCTGGGCAATGGGACTTGCTGCTACTTGAGGCAAAAGACGCATCTGCGGTGGAGACGGAGGGAGAATCAGAGGCAGGACTGCGAATTGAAAGAGGGCAGGTACCACGTTAATGGTGGCGTGATGGTTGGGTGGTACGCGCGGCGTGGGTGGGATAAATGCCACGTCTTTCTTGCTCACCGCGGTGCTCAACCTGCGCAGGCTCCTGCTCGTGTCATTGGCATTGGCCTCACTCTCACTCTCAGAGGAATAAACAAAGGCAAGGACGAAAGAAAGCAAACAAAGGCTGCTTGACGATCGGTGGCGTCGTGACAGAGTGAGGAGTCACCGACAAGGGTCGCGAGCCGTGACCGACCGGCGCTGCGCCTTTGTTTATCCTACTAGCCAGTACCGCGCTCTAGCGCAGGGCGGCCTTGCTTGTCGCTTCCCGTCCCGGCTAGCTAGGGACGATGCGCGTGAGACTGTATACGCCGCACCGCGACATTTCTGGTACTAGCTCAGCTGCTCAGGCCTGCAACTTTACACCGCGGTGCGAGGTTGATGACGTCGAAATCTGGGAAATGTGGCAGGAACAAAGGCGCTTTCTCTTTCGCGCGGCGCATAAAATGGTTGCGCGAAAGCGGGGGGCTGAGTTGCCGCCTCTGCGTCGTCGGCCGCCAGGTCAGAGATAACAACAATCCACGGAGCAGGAGTAAAGCGGGAGGACGTTGGGGAATTTTGGCGAGTATAACAACCATCCACGCACACGTCATGATCGTGACGTCCAGTCTTCCGTCGCCGCACCGACTCCATTACTTGCACCACCATGAAAACGCGAGACGTGGGTTCGGTCATTTGGAGCACCCGCTCTCCTTCGCGCATCTTCTTTGCCTGTGCAGCACAAGCTCATTTTTTCTTTCCTTTTTCAAACGCAGCACGAGACGATTTCACACGTAAAAATGGTACGAAAGCCCTGCTTTCCAACCAATCCTGAGGTTCTCTAACACGCCTGGGGTGCTACACATGATTTTCCTTCTCGCGCCAGCACTCGCCTCTATGGCTCTGTTCACGGGGCTCACGTGACGCAACTGCTGTCCGGCCTCACCAACGTTGTTTGAAATTTCGAGCAGCACACGAAACTGACATGAGTCTGGGTGGAAATCTTGAATACAGAGCGAACAAAACTTCTAGACCGATAGCTTTAGTAGACGTGCCTTCAATTCAAGAGGCCACCAACACCAGCACTGAGTTTCCGGGCATTTACCTAACCAAACCGAAGAAAAAATGGGAAAAAGGTGCAGGCTCGATCTCGCATAGTCGGCGCACGTTCTACGGATTCGATCACCAGCGGTGGTACCTTATCCCACCACGTACACGTCCATCACGTTGACTCGCGTCCGAGAATGCATCATACTAGTATCAGACAGCGGCCACGAAACGTGCTCGAATGAAGGTGTGCCTGTCAGTAAACCGGGAACGGAAGTGCCGCGCCTAACCCACTGAACCGCCCTGCATGCCTCAGAGTCAAAATGGCGCACGCCGGCCTGTCTACTCAGAAACGGCTGCTACGTTACTACCTGATGGTGGTTGCAACTCCCAACCAATCAAATTCCAGTCGGCGCAGTTACAGTCACAATAGACAGACAGTTCCACAGGTTGCCAAACTTACGAAAATTGGTCGGTAATTAATCTAGGTCCATCACAACACGTACTACCGTGCTGTGTGTCGTAAGACAGAGGCCTGTAACGTTGTATACTCTAAAAAAATATCACAACACGTACTACACCCACATATCTGTCAGCCGCGTCATCCGGCTCACGCCGAAACGGATAGAAGAGCGAGCGCAACGGGTGAAGCAGAACGTTCACCTGCAAGAGCTGTGCGGGTGCAGGTGCGGCGTCACTGTTGCCTGCGGTCAGCTGCGGCGTCCCTGTACCATCATGGCATCCACATCCAAGTTCGCGTCCTGCCACGCGGATCGGATGCGCTCTGCCCGCGTGTCTTTGTGCGCCGGCGTCCTCCTCTGTGCACGTGTACGCTGTACAGAGCACGCGCTCGGCAACAAGACCGGCCTTCCTTGTCGCGTTTTTTGTCCCTTGTGGCGCAGAGAAACCGGGAAGCTTGGCGCGTTGTGCAAAGCTTTCGCTCAATTCGGCTCGAGACATCACGGTCTTCTCTTCGATTATTTTGTTTGTGTGCGGCTCTTTTAATTTGTGGCTTTGGACGGAAGCCTTGTTTGCACGGCCGTCTGCGCGTAGAAGCTGAGACAATTGATGTCAGAGACGTGGTTGGGTCACCGAGAGTTGTTGCTTGGAAGGTTTAGCGAGGACGTGCACTCGTGCAGAGCTCCTACCATGTTTATCTCTTAGGCAGCAGCTTAATTAATCCACACGTTCTCGAGTTGCGTCGCGTCGCATCGCATCGCATCCCGACCTGGAACTGGAAGAGGATCGGCACGGCCACGGCGACAGCGAGCGATCGCCGCACGCTTGCAGGATCATCTCAATCTCAATCTTGGAAGGCTGGGTTAACCAGGGCGCCACGGCACGGTTCAGGCTAACGCTTATTGGAGCTCGGGCTCGGGCGACACGAACAGCGCCGAAATGCCGAATGCGATGGAGCGTCGAGCTCCATCGGGAACAGGACACGGTCGATCAGCCGGTCTGAAATGGAGCGCCGGAATTCTCGTGCGTGCGGATTCTCTACGTGTTCGCTTTCTTCCACTGGGGGTTTCGCCCAGCAATCTTGTGCTCTCCTGCAGTGCTGCACTACCACTACTGCCTGATATAAGGCCAGGAGTGGTCGGGGAATATGGCCAGAGAATGCAAAGGCCTGGCCACATCACCGAAGGCGACGGATAGCTTCGGTGGCCACGTACGATACCACACGGAGAAAGCAGGGAAGCGGATAAACAAGATGATCTCCGATACTCTGATCACGTCGCGTCGTTGCAGGTTGCACATACGTGCGTGCCTCCACCCGTCAGTTTAAGTACTATATCCAGTTTTGGAGTGCACACAACCACCTGACACGGACAAAAATCGGTGTCAAGCAACCACAAAATCAGATGCGTAAAGCCATTGCCCAAGATGCTAATGTGCCGAGAAATGCGCATATGCAACCTTATCCGTATAGTATACTACTGTGATGATGACACGGACGAAGAGCCCAACAGTGACATCCGTCTCCGCTTTTGATGATTCGCGAAGAAGATCCGAGCACAGATCGCAGAGGACCACACTGACAAGTGCACACCGGACCCGAGCAGGCAGACGTGGTCGGCACAAAATGCAGGGCCACTCCTTTCCGCTTGGATAGCGGCGGAGTGATTTGCCCTGGAGCACAGGGGATCAAGGCCCAGCCTAACCCTCTTGTTTTGTAGATGGAGCCACTGCCTCAGTCGTTTGACCACAATCATCAGTGGGTTGGTACGGTGCGAAAAGTGGATGACCTAAACAAGCACCACTGTGTGGCAGCTACTCTACCCATAAAAAGATGGTTGAGGCACTAGATAATTGAGGACATCCTTACTTCCCTCGAGACTGACGCCTGTGCAATACTGCAATGCACGTCAGCATCACCATCTCCTGCGACATCAGGCACAGAATCATTATTGATTATGCCCTGGATGTACCTTGTTGTGTAGTTCTAGTCCATTATTAGGCATTTGTGTACCACCGGACTTTTATATGGACCGGATCAAGCGATCTCGTGATTGTCTAATGGCAGCCCCACCAGCACTACGGCTTCTTGATATTGTATCTGAATCTTTCTCAATCCTGGCAATATAAGCTTTGGGTCACGGGCTTACACAGCTCTGGGGTCTGGATCCACTGATCATTTTTCTCAGCAAAGAATGGATATAGCTTATAGCTGCAGTAGGTGACGATGCACTAATGGGCAGATTTTTAACGACAATGCCGGCACGACAACTCAATACTATTCATTGCCAAGGATCAGATCGGGGCGTCACAACACGCCAAGACATGTTTTCCTTCAGCTCCCATCTTGCAAACGCAATCAGGACAGTTGAGCAGTAGCATTCAAGGAGAAAGGATTGACATATACCCGGATGACGTGAGGCTGATTTAGAAGTGGACGAATAGACTTGAAGCTTGCTTCAACATTTCAATCTTTACGAATATTATCTCATATGATATATTCAAAAACAGAAATACGTTTAATACAGCAATCAAAAATGCCTACAGGAGGTGTTAGACTCTTCTTAAGATCTACAGGGCAGGGCAAAAAGGTTTGACATACAGTATGACATTATAACCTGAACTTCTATCACTCACCACAGAACTAATATTTCCAACTTTCAGGAATAAAAGAAGCCGATGGATTATACAAGCTACTTGAAGCAGGATACACTGTTGCGTGGCTATTGGGCTAACATGAAAGGTGAAGACCTTTCCTACTTTAGGAAGGTCGATGATACAAAAAGAAGCGCATATGTAACACATGCAGTGCTCACTTCCAAGTTTCTTGGACCAGGCAGTATAGGAGGAATTACTGATACCATCAAGAAGGTGCCAATAAACCACGAAACAAAGAAAGATCCAAACCTGAAAGATCAGAGCAAACTCAGCATTAGGAAAATATCATATCCAAGCATTTCTGGATGCTAAATCAACCTACTTTTCTGACTCTTAGAAGCAAAACATACATAAAAAGGCTAATAATCACTTAAACCACCATGAAAAATGCATGTTTAATTTTTAAAAGCTGGACAGTTCAACTTAATCAAAACAATATGCTGACGACCACTTAGAACATGCACATATCAGTCAACAAAGCTTCTATTTTGTTTTAGGCACCATTTGCATTCATGGTAGCTGTTCTAATGAGTAAGCCGAAGCCCTAGTTGGATACTAAAGTAGCCACCTACACAAGCAGATAAGGTTGAGCATTTACACATTTTTTGTAAACTTATGTATCATATGTCTGCTGTATAGACAAAGTTCATGGTAGCTGTTCTAAGAAATGAGTAAGCCGAAGCCCTAGTTGGATACTAAAGTAGCCACCTACACAAGCAGATAAGGTTGAGCATTTACACATTTTTTGTAAACTTATGTATCATCTGTGTGATTATGTGGCAATGACAAAACAGTACCCGTTCCCAATCATTACCAGCTAGCGAAGCAATTACCTAAGTATCCGCAACCCATCCCAAAATCATTACCAGCTAACCAAGCAGTTTGAAATGTCTGCGAATTGGTCCAACAAACTATGATGTTAAATGTATTTAGCATTTATATTAGCCAAGCAAACCTAGGTTGAGTACCAGATCATCTATTATGGGCTCCCAAATCAACTCGAACTAGTACAACCCCACTGCTATAAACTGCGCTTCAAGCTCTACATTCGCCACTGCAACACTGTCCACAGAACAAAATACAACCCCATTGCTTTCAACATTTAATTAATTGTCCTTTTGAGTAGGGTCTTGTGGGTTTCATCTCTAGCCTAACCCAATCTACATGGACAATGGCTCATACGTGCTCGGTTGTGAGAAACTATGTGTCCACTGCACACAAGATTTGCAACAGTTTGGATAAATAGGACTGCCTGGACAAAGAAGAAAGCTGGTTTTGCCATTTACTTGGCATCGCTTCCACAGAACACTTGTTTGCTCTGGTGGTGACAGTGGACCAGTGGTGGTTATTAGGCTAGTTTTGGTTGCTGCACTCCAGTAGTGTATTAGGATTTGGGATGAACATCTATCTGAAGACATATTACTGCAGTATGCTATAACAAAAATGGGCAATTGGTCTGTATAGTACAATATACAGACTAAATAATTCACATGAGTCTGAATAAACACCATAGATACTCAGGATATTTAATCAGTAAACTAAAGAGACTAATTCTGAATAGCAGAAGGCCAAAATAAAACAAGTGATGCAAGTAGAAGAAATCATACCCATAAAAGAATGTTCGCCATCCACTTTTGATCCTCTGATAAATGAAATAGATATTTGCGGCACAGGACATAGCCACCTGGAGAGTTGGCCCATCTTCAGTAGGAAAAGCAAGAGTAAGCACTCCTAGCAAGATAAAAGTAATTGCTGTCTGCCAAATGATTTTGCCACGTGGTGTTTGAAATCTGCCTTGAATAGCCTTGATTGCACGAGACTGCCTAAATTCCTTAAATTTTTTGTTGAGGTCCATTTTTGGTTTCTTTCTATCAAAGAAACTCTGCATGATAATCTTGTCATGGGCAGACTCAATTGCAGCAACACTTGGCCTATGGCCTGCATACTTGCTTATAAGATAGTTCCTGGCAGCTCGAATTTCTTCTTCAGATGCTTCCCTGCTGATACCCAGTCGCTGATATGGATCCTTGACATGGATTCTAGGAAATATAGCTGAAGAAATGAAACAATTAGAAAGAGTTAGTTGATTATCTACAACTAATTTCTCCAGTCAACGAAATTGAGAGGACAAACAAGAATATATTCATGTATTTATGTTATACAATAAACAATCAGAAGAGAAAACGAAAAGTGATTGATATGATATTGACATTACTTAGTTCTCTAAATATAAAACATGTCAAATGCGGCACACTGGACTATTGTCTTTGATATTTATATTTTACCATATGTGATGTTTCACTTTGAACAATAAAATTAGTAAAATGATTTGAGCAGAAATCAACTGTTCCTTAGTGACATTTGTGAGACTAGTGGGCTACTGAAAACCCGTGAAACACCTAAAGAGTATGAACTATAAACTAATAATGTACAATCTGCTTCATATATAAACATAGACACGTTAATACTCACGAGTTGGAGAATCAGACATGTCACCGAATGATGCAGTTGCCAGTGGAGTGGTTTTAGCATTTGCTGTGGGTGTAACAGAAAGGAGAGCTATACTTTGTATATCTGCATCGAAGATTTGGATATGATAAATTAGTAAATTACTCTGTGTACATTCCTTGTAGCATGAAGTAGGAAAAAGCTTTAATGTAGTGGCAGTAGTCATAAGAAGTGTACTAAGGTACCTATCCACATTGACGAAAAGTTTGTTCTGTTCCTTGCGTCCCCTGTTGAAACTCAATGAAGAGACGAGTCCCAGTGGCGCACTTGACACCCTTGAAGTAACTGGACATCGCAATGCCCTTGAAGGATTGGTTGCTGCACCCTGAGGCAACATTTCAAGGAATAGCTGAATAGTCTGCAGCAGACTATCTTCCCTCCTACGAGAGACAATACTGCATCAGGAATAAACTAAATACGCACAATAAGTGCCAAACATGAACTACATTAACCAATATGTCATAGAAACTGCGTATGCATGATCCTTTTGCTTGCCAACAGGTTAGATTTTACCCAATGAAAATCCATATCCATGATCTATGATTCTAGCAAGGGAATGAGGGGACTTAAACCCATGACTCCTAACATCAAACCCTCAAGGGTATCCCTGAAGCAAATCTATTACACAGTTCAGTCATTGCAATAAATCAGCAGCGCCTAGAAGAAAATCTGAAACGAATAGGTGCGGTATAAGCAAGGTCATGGGTTCAATTGTTGAACCCCCAAATATTAGGGAAACTGAAATGCACCCGCATCCACTTAGCCCCAATCTCTGAAGCACCAACTGAGATCAGAGTTGCGCACACTGAAGCTCCCAACCAAACCGAACCGAACCAGAACCATGGACGCATGGCCATATTATTCCTCCAATCATTACAAACCGATGGCGAGAGACGGAAGAAGAAACATCTCCCATAACAATAACCTCTTCAGAATAAAGTTCAAGATGGATTCCTTACCGGCGAAACGAACCACTCCCAAGTCCGTGTGGATCTCCACTCCACAACGGGGGCGAGGGCGGGGGCGGAGGAGGAGGGCGGCGACGGCGACGAGCTCGTTCCTTCGAGGTGGATGGCGTGCGTGTTGGTTCGGGGGTGGGATGAGGCACAAGAGTAGGGCCGGGCCGGCCAAACCTGGGCTCCTATACACTCAACAAAGGCCGTCTGCGGGCCAACTGTGAGCCCAGGCTGCGAGCTGCTCAGCCCACCGAGCTCAAGCATGTTTGCAGATTGCACCACCTATTTTTTGCAAATTATATTAAGTTTTCCGCTGACAGGGACGGATTGTCACTGGACAATGGCCCCACTCCACCCACGTCAGCATCGTGGCCCGCCTCACCACGACTCGTTTATCCACTTGGCCTCTCGCGCCACTTGCCGCGTACGGGCCGGCGGCGACGGATGCTACACGCACGCGCCATTCCGTCTTGGCATCCCCGCCGTCGGCCCCCACGCGCGCTCGCTTCTCCGCCGTCCGTTTCGCTGTCCCCTCCGGAGATCCGGCCTCATCCGCCTCGTCGTCGCCTCGCCTCCGGTCCTCCTCCCCCACTCCCGTCTCCGCTTTCTTTAATCGCCGGTGCGGCCGCGCCCCAACCCCACGCAACCCACCACTAATATCCCTTCCCTTTCCGATGGTGGCGGCAACAATGAACGGTGGCGGCGATCTCTCCGCGCCGGATTGCTGCACCGCCGGGTCCTGCCGCTCTCTGCTTGTTTCGTCGCGTTTCGATTCGATTTGACAGCCTCGACCTGCAGTAGTGTTGGTTCTTGGTATTCCCGAGTCGGTGTTTGGTGATCGGGGCACTTGTTGGGCTCGTTCGTCTCGAAATACCCCGTCAACCTCCAGCGAGAGAGGTGAGGTGCCTTCTTTTCTGCCTGCTTGATTTGGTTTTGAACAGATGTTCCCTTTTCTGATTAGGCCGTTAATGTTCGTTGCTTTCTCGCTTTAACCGTGAAATATCTACGTTTCATGCATGGCAATAATTGTTTTGGCAGTTTGGTTCTCGTGCAGTGCTTAAATAAATCCAAATAAAACATCTTAGCGTTGTTTGATCGATTCTATATATGTTGCCTACCTCTAAGACCAATGGATTCTGTGCTATTTTGGGTTGCATAATAAGATAGTAAGGTACATGTTGGACAGTTGTGTAAGACACTCTTACTGAATCGTGTGGGTATTGTATTATATTGCATATTTGCATTCTATGAGCTAGCAGACATTTTCAATAGCACTGAATTTCAGAGAAAGAAACAGGACGGGTGCAACACAGCCACTATGTTTGTTATACACATGCTGTTTCCCTTGTTGTTTGATGCCAAAATTAACGAGTAAAACTGTTGGCTTTTTAGGCTTTGTTTGTTAATGCGGAAATGAAACAAGATGTGCTATATAGGAGGGACTGCTTATTTTAACTCTGGCTCCAAGAGCTCTTCCCTTGCCACGACCTTTTTATAGAAAAAACTTCCCTTGCCATGGCACCTTCAACTCCCTGGGAGCTAGAGGGTACCCATGAATTGTAATGTAGAGTACTTCTTCGTAATGAACAATAATTCAACTATCCCTTGCATATTATTAAATCTGATGTTAGTCTTGGTGCCCCTTTTAATTATTTCTTCGAAGCATAATAGTCATTGTGTATACCCTGCAGTATAGTTCTAGATTTGTGTAGTTTATTGGAAACTACTAATGAGTTCATCACTCCTCTCCTCATAAACATATTACTGTATCTGTTTTCTGTTCTGTAATTCCCTAATAGCATCTGCAGACACCTTTTTTACTTGACTAATGTGCTGGCAGCCTGAGTAATTGAATTACATTTTTCTTTGGTACTTTGATACTTATAAAAAAAGTTCAGCTTATATCTGCGAACCCTTATAATTTAGCAGACTCAACACCACATTCCCAGTATCTGATCTATACATTCTTATGTTACAGGGGTTGTTACTAAGATACTACGTTGCTGATTTTGTATTTGCTTTTGGGAATTCATGAAACATGTGTTTAAGGAGTTCAAAATATTTTTTTTGTGATGAATGGTGGTCATGAGCTGCAAATAGTTGTGTGATGGTGGATGGTGGCCATGGAAGTTGCAGTAGTCAGAACAGCTAGTGAGTCAAAGCTAGGATAAGCCAAGTATTTTTACAAGTTCCTAGAACTATGGAGACTTCAGTTCTGCATGATCATGAAAAAGAAAAGTTAATTGGTATTGAAGATAATACAGAATTAACACCACATGAAGGAATGGAATTTGAATCAGAAGATGCTGCAAGGGATTTCTACAATGCCTATGCAAGAAGCACAGGCTTTCAAATTCGGATCAGCAGATATACACGCTCCAGACGTGATAATTCAATTATTTCTCGTCGTATTGTATGCTCAAAAGAGGGGTTCTCTGAAACTCGTCCATGTGATGGCCTCCATTCTGACCAGAAACAAGAACGGGCCAGGTACTAGAGTTGGTTGCAAGGCTATGATAATGGTTAAAAATTTTGGTCCTAGCAAATGGATAGTTACCAAATTCGTAAAGAAACATAATCATGGACCATTTCCACCAAGAAAACTTGATGCTAGACCAGCAAATCAGGATGGCAATCCAGTGGAAAAGCCACATTCTATTGAGGTGGATCCTGCTAAGGAGCCGTTTGAGGGTATGGAATTTGAGTCTGAAGAAGCTGCAAAATCGTTCTATGTAAACTATGCAAGGCTTAATGGTTTTCGCGCACGTATCAGTAGGTACTGTCGTTCAAGGCGTGATAATTCAATCATTTCTCGCCAGATAGTGTGTTCCAAGGAAGGCTTCCGTGAAGTTCGAACCAAGAAAGTGATGACAGATGAAGGGAAAACAAAGCGACCAAGAATGATAACTAGAGTTGGTTGCAAAGCTATGATTATTGTGAAAAAGATGAACTCTGGAAAATGGATGGTTTCTAAATTTGAGAAGGAGCATAACCATTCTCTGTCATATTCTAAAGAAGCCCCTAGTACTTCAAACATTACTACTGGAGAAGTCGATCATTTTGCTGCAAGTATTACAAATCCTAATGAAGTAAAAATTGAAGGATACAATGCAGGAACCCGCTATAATTCTACAGATTCACTCACTGTTCTTTATAACAATTTATGCCAGGAGGCCATTAAATTTGCAAAAGAAGGGTCAGTCACAGAAGAAGTTTATCATGTGGCAGTGTCTGCTTTGAAGGAGGCTGCAGATAAGGTTGCTGAAGTCAAAAGAAGTCGTCCAACGTTGCCAAGTAGTGTTTGTATCAGTGAAAGGAAACAGGAGGTCCTGCAGATGAAACCTATAAATTCTTTGCAAAGTGTGAATGATGTTGGACTGAAAAAACTTGCACCAGGAGCCGAGCTTTTTCAAGAGCCTAACACCAACCTAGTGTTTATACCGACCAATGTTTTAACAGATACGAGGCTATCTAATGGTGTCAACAATGTTCCACAACCACGTGACTTGCTCATAAATGGTAAATATGCTATGGTAATGATTATTATTTATTAATCAAGTTTCTTGCTGCAACCACTATTTTCTTAGTAAAAATGTTGCTTGTCCATACAACAGGGGGCAATGTAGGCGTGAACCAAAAGGTTCTTATTTGCATTTTGGGAACATAAAGGAGGGCCCTTCGCAAAAACCTCACGTAAGTTGCCACTTTCTTGCCTGTCATGATTTCTAATACGCATAGCAGGTTCGGGTAATTTGTTTGGTTGAAAATTCCAATTTGTTGTTCTAACCGCAGCATACTAGTTCCAATCAAGCCATCCATGGAAAGGATAAAGGTATTCTTAGATCTTCTGAAGAAACTATGGTTGCTATTCCTGCAATACCCCTTGCACTGTGCATGCCTGTGACGCGGAACTCCCTTGGAGCTTCTCCAGGTAGCTGTAATCAATTCGAAACTTTGCTGATAGCAACATATTTGTGGTTGTCGAATCTATAATTTCTTGTGAATCAATATGGATTAGCACTGACGCGTTATCAAGCTTTCTGATTCTCATTATTTATTCAAATCTAATTTTTCCTATTTGGTTGCTATCTTTATTTTAGTGTACCTTGATACAATCCTCTGCCTTTTTTTT
>JAUNZO010003155.1:0-24538 GCA_031894775.1 Chloris gayana
CGCGAATTTTGTCCGGCCGCCTACAACCCATCTCTGCTGGCGGCACGTGTTTCTGTGTACATCCGTCATTAAGTTAAGGGTGTGTTCGTTTTCAAGTCTAAATTTTAGAACTGTCACGTCGAAAAGAATCTTATTATTTAAGAGTATTAAATAAAGTTTAATTATAAAATAAATTACAGGTCCATAGACTAATTTACGAGACGAATCTAATAAGGTTAATTAAGTCGTGATTAGAAGACGGTTACTGTAGCATCACTTTAGTAAAATATAGATTAATTAAGCTCATTGGATTCATCTCGAAAATTAGCACCAATCTGCCAATAGGGTTTTATCATTAAATTGATCGAAATATTCATAAATAATAAGATTCTCTTTGATGTCGAGTGCTTAAATTTTAGAGGAGGAAACGAACACACCCTAAAGTATTGCCTCTGTTGCTTTACATGTCATCAAATAGGCCAGCGTGGAAGGCATCGTCATGCGCGAGAAGAAAACAATTCCAACTCTACTGATATCGGAGTGATGGGCCCATGTCAGGACCTGTCGCGCCAGTCAATAAAGGGCATCAATTTTTTCGTTTATTTTATACTACTCAACTTTATCCTTTGAAGAAAAACTCGTTATTTTTAAATCGACTGTCAAAATTAAAAAATTAATTACACCGTTGTATTCGTTGCGATGAAATTTTCAAAACTAGATCCCACTTGTCTATGTTTTAAAAATATTTTCTAAAATAAAAAATACTCAATAATAATAATAAATTTTGGAAAAAATAATAGTAACATGTACAGAGACAGATGATGAGTATAAAATGTTACGGATATTCATTATAACATGCGGTAGTCTACTGTATTTTTGAATGGTCATCGCAAAGCGGCAACAATATGAATAAAAGGCAGTACAAAGATAGTGACGAGTATAACATATACCGGTTCATTCATTATAATATTAAGTTGTTTATTTCTAAATAATCGCTACTGCGTGCAACAATATGAATAACTAGTATAAACACAGTGACAGTATAATATGTACTAGTCAATCATTATAGCATGCAATGGTCTATTTGTGAATGATTGTCGCGAAGCGGCGACGAAATATGAAAAAATTAAAAACCCACATGACAGGAGAGGATAGCAATTTCTTGGTTTTCGGATAGAAAAGAGGAACTTATGGATAAACAAGAATGATATTGTATTTCCAGTAAAACTCATTCCATATTACATCTATGAAAAGAAACCAAATAAAAAAATTGGCGTTTTCTATCTTCTTTTCGTCCCTAGCAAACGGAGAGTATCAATGTAAATGGAAGACCACGAAAAGATGAAAAAGTTCTGACCTTCTGTGCAAAGTTGCACACCTTTTCAGGTTTGCTTTGACAAAGCACATGATGACAATAATAGCACGCATCCACGTCGGCTTCACGAAGACTCCACGTCAGCACGGTTTAGACTCATAATTAAAAGGTCAGTAGACGCCCAGGTGTCACGCGAATCTAAAAGCTACGAATCCAACGGCAGAGAACATGGGTTGTACGAACGGACCCCCGGACTCGCCGATTTTCGCCGCATTCCCTAAAGGCGCGATTGGTTCACGTACCGGGTGAACCTGGCTCGCATCCAGCAGCCAGGCTGCCGTGACCCAGGCTTGGCACATGCAAGTTCAAAGCGATTGGTTGAAGTATCCACTCATTCTAGCCCATGCACATACGGTGTTTGGTCTCCTGCCTCCGTGATTTTCGCTCTCACATGCGCTCTTCCTCGGGCTCCGTCACGCACGCCGCGAGCCAGGCCGGCAAGAAACGGATCTCAGTTTCGTTTCCCAGGAGCCAGGCTCGCAAGGGGCTTTTGCACGCGCGGGGCCAGGCCCAACTCCACGTCCAGACAACCAAACACTCCGGACCTGCATCCAGCTGGCCTGGCCGGGCCATATGCTGGCAACCAATCACGCCCTAAATTTCCTTTGCGCCTGTTTCAACGTTACACACTGTTTGCAACCATCACATCTCCATGAACTGATGATGAGCCGACGGTCTCCCTCAGACCACGTGAACCCATGGAGTATACCACGTCTCAAAGGACAAGGTCTTCCTAGGAACAACGATTTTTAGAGAACCTTTACATTTTAGCACCCTGATATTTTTTTGGTCACGGCCATAGTCTGCATGTACTCTGTCCCCCAAAAAAAACTTTTATATCTGGATTTGATCAAATTCAGTTTTGACCAACGAACAGTTTATCAACTTTTGGCCCTGTTCGTTTCCTCGCCTCTAAAATTTAGCATCTGTCACATCAAAGAGAATCTTATTATTTAAAAATATTTCGATCAATTTAATGACAAAACCCTATTGACAGATTAGTGTTATTTTTCGAGATGAATCTAATGAGCTGAATTAATTTATATTTTGCTAAAGTGATGTTACGAGTAACCGTCTTCTAATCATGACTTAATTAACCTCATTAGATTCGTCTCGTAAATTAGTATAGGAGCACTGTAATTTATTTTATAATTAAACTTTATTTAATACTTCTAAATAGCAAGATTATTTTTGATGTGACAGCTATAAAATTTAGACCCAGGAAACGAACACACCATTTGTATATTTTATAGTATTTATCATGAGAATTATATTTATAACGTGTTACTTTATACTGTTAAAATTGATTATAGAGTATTTTTAGACCTGACAAAGGAGATTCATAGGGAATGCTTCAGTACATAAAGTACTTTGGATACTTTATACTCTAACTTCACTAATTTCTTATGTTTGTATAAACATCTACTTCAATTAGTGTGTTATTCCTGCACTGAAGTGCACTGCCTACATTTTTTTCATGTCAAAGTTAATTTTCATTATTCCTGGTAGTTTTTTCATGCATGATAGTATTGGGGGGGGGGGGTAATCCCCTACTAAATTGCACCGAATTCTCCAGCTATTGGAAGCTTCAGAATGCAACCATTAAATTTCCTTTTCCTGCTGGCAACAACTTTGATTTTTTTTAATGAAGGCAACAACTTTGATGAATGCAAAAGATAGTACTACAACTTTCAAGTCCAGGAATCATGGGGGCCGATCCGTTAGTTGTTGACATGTCACTTAAAATTATCTAACACAAACCATCTCGATGTAAGATTTCACTTGATCAACTCGGGGTACAACGAAAACGTTACTGTTACTCGGGTTTCGAAAAAAAAAAGGAAAACGATGTTACTGGTCAGTGTGGCCATATGTACCGCTTCTGAGAAAGCCTGAAATCATGTACAGTAGTTGACGGTCGGTGGCCGCTCGGCGGTTGGACGGCGAAGACGTGGACTGCCACAAACTACGATTACAACAGCTGCGTCGAGGGGTTCATTGCTTTGTGTTTGATCATTAGTTTTCGGATGTTGATAGTATATAACATGCCAACAACTAACAGCCTCTCGTGCCTGGACTTGAAACTATCTTTCGTATTCATAAAAATCAATGATAAAAGATGCTCCTGTATATACCGACGGAGCATTAAGTTGTACACATGGATTCCCGCTTCCCAGGTCGACGCAGTGTCAACAGTCAAGTCGAGGCATGAGAGGTTATTAGTCGCTGGCATGTTATACTATATCAACATCTGAATAGTAATGAGTGTAATGACCAAACACAAACCAAATGAACATTATGAACTCCTCGGCGCAACTGTTGTAATATCCGAGTCTAGCACAGTCCTCGTCTTCGCCGTCCAACCGCCGAATTGCCAGCGACCGTCAATATGTTTTCAGCAGCGACATACGGCCAACAGACCAGCAAAACGCCGTTTTCGTTGTACACATGGATCCCCCAGCTCGACGCACTGCCTGCCTGGCTGGTCCAGAATCCCCAAACTGCCGTGCCCGTCAGCTCCCGCGCGGTGCACCACACACCGCAGGAGATTCCGGAGTCTCATCTGCAGCCGGTTCCTGGAATCCAAGATTCCGTGCAGCTGCAGCCACATCCGCCCCTTCCATTCCAACACGGTGGCGAATATACTAGGCCGCGAATCCCCTTCTCGTCACCTGTCTCACTGCTCGCTCCACCAAAATTACTCGCCAATGCACGGGGCCATCGCGCGCGGCCCACAGATCCACCGCACGGTCACGTACGCCCGCCCGCCGGTTCTACTGCTACGCGTGCGCGTGCCGAGAAGCCTCCGCCGCGTCGGCAGCGTTGGTAAGCGGTGGATCACCGCAGGTGCCGCGGGCAAGGGTGCACGGGCCGTGCCACGCGGCGAGCTGAGGCTGTCAGACGTGCGCCATGAGCAAGCAGGGAGGCGCGCGCCACGACCGGACGTCGCGTCGCCCGGCGGGTCGAAGAGAGGGAGCGTGGCCGGTGCGGTGGCGCTGATCATCGGGACCAGCATCGGGTCCGGCATCCTCGCCGTGCCGCAGCGCACGGCGCCCGCGGTGAGTTCCGTTCCTACCAACTCCGGCAGCGGCGTCCGAAAATTAGCTGGGAGGGCGGCGCGTTATCATCAAAGCAGTAAGCAGGAAACGTTGCGGAATTTATTACGGGATCCGCTGCCGCAACCGCAGTCCGCCCCAAAACGAACCGAGTCATTGACCCGGGATGCCGCTGCTACCAGGACAATGATTTCCCTCCAATAATCGCCGGCGCCGTCAGCATCGGTAATTCATTCGTGGTGGCCCGGCTATACGACTACATATTCCAGTAATGAATCGCTAGTACAGGAGCAGTGCGACTAGTACAAAAGCGTGCCAGCATATTTTCACAGATCCGTAACCAACCAAGTTGCTCTGTCACACTGGTAATAGTTATGAGCATTCATTCAATCGTCATTAGCTGGCAGGGTCAATCTCGACGAGCTCCGAAGTCTCGATCGGTTTCCTCAACGGAAGAAACATCCCATTTCGTCGAGAAAACCGGCACTGACTATCGGCACTTGGCATGGCAGGGTTTCGTCCCGAGCGCGGCGTGCATGGTCACGTGCTGGGCCTTCCTGGTGGCGGAAGCGCTGCTCCTCGCCGAGATCAACGTCCACCTGCGGCGGAGGATGAACAAGGACGGTAACAACCGCGGCGGGGACCTCGACGTCATTTCCGTAAAGAGCATGGCGCAGGAGACGCTGGGCGGGTGGGGCGGGAACGTGGCCACGGTCGCGTACCTGTTCCTGTCCTACACCTCCATGGTCGCCTACGCGTCCAAGTCCGGCGAGGTGCTGTCCCGCCTCATCGACGTGCCCGAGGCCGTCTGCGGCGGCGCCTTCACTGCGGCGATCGCGATGCTCATCGCCGGCGGCGGCACGGCCGTCACCGACCGGGTGAACCAGCTGCTCACTTTCGTCATGATAGGTACTGTCTGCTCGATCACGTCAGGGACCGCATGCATTTGATGACGAACACAAACTTCGTATTGAGATGATGAACTTTTAAGCAGTGCCAAACACACCCTAAGAATTGATCACGCTTTGCTCTGATTTGTTCAACATACTTTGCCCGGATTCATTAGGAGTACATTGCATTGGAGAAGGAACCTTCGCTTCAAGGACGCCTTTTTCTTCTCATGTCTCAAGATTTCAGTACATGTAGACATGTCATTAAAGATTACCACCTATACCATACATCTCGTACGCGAAACCGCCCAAACAGAGGGCATCCCAAGTCCAAAGTGACGTACTGGCAATACTGTGGCCAAGTAAAGGCAGTAGAGAGTGTACCAGCATACAGCGATAGACACCTTGCCATGTTCGCGTTTCTTGATCACGCTACAATCAACGGCGTGATCCGATCTGCTGCATATGTAGGAGTACTCGCTCTATGAATCTGTAGTCATGAATTCGAGGCCTCAAAAGAGGAAGGAAGTCACATCACATGGACAATGATCTGTCTATGGCAACAGGTTTACTGCTGACGATTGAGGTCTCAGCAGTGGCGTTCGGCGGTGGCCTAAGCTTGCCAACGAACTCCAACTGGGAGCAGGTCCCGGCGTCGCTGCCGGTCATCATCTTCACGCTGGTCTTCCATGACATGGCCCCAGGTACCCCCATTCCAGTAAATCACCACACATTATTGAGTCGGAATTCCGCGTGCCGGACAGCTCAGAGTTAACATCTGGAAGGTACTGAAACCTAATTTGGCAGTGATTTGCGCGTACCTCGGTGGGGATCTGGCGAGGATCCGGTTATCAATACTGGTCGGGAGCCTCGTGCCGCTGCTGTCCTTGCTCGTGTGGGATGACATCGCGCTCGGCCTCACCCCGGATCTTAATGGGTTTGACATTCTGGAAATGTTAAAGACAGAGTAAGGTCACTGCAGTCTATAGCATGCACCGTTCAGCTAGTACTGCCTCTGTTTAAACACCGGCGGTCTGAGTCATGCCACTTGAAAAAAGTACCTTTGACTTGTAGATGGAGCTACACATTAGTCGAGACTTTCTCGCTCCTTGCGGTCGGGACATCGCTCATCGGAACTCTGCTTGGAGCATCACAGTTCTTCATTGAGCAGATGACCATTCTGGCATCTCCAGCGGCCCAAGGGCAGGTATAGTCCACCTGAACAATAACCAATCAAAGGATTTTCTTGAAGTAATTTGTTGAACATCTTGACCAAACAAAGTGAGTGGTAAGTACTGCAGGGAAAGGTAAACAAAGGCGTTGTTGCATTTCCAAAAGAAGATGAATCCAAGTATCTTGGTATGGAAGCAATTCTGGAGAATAACAGACTGAGCCACATTGCCACCGCACTTGTGGTAGTACCAACCATGATCATTGCAGCTACTGTCCCCAACTCGTTCTCCATAGCGACTGATATAGCAGTAAGTATACATGAATGTGGCATCCTTAGATTCGTGAGACAAAATTGAGTAAGCATGGCATAGTTCTACACTGTATGCTTACTTGATGAATTGTTGTTCTAATGTTCAGGGAGGCTACTGCATGACCATCTTATACGGTGTTCTCCCTCCACTGATGGCCTGGCATATTATCTCCAAGCGTTCTGATACAAGTTCTGCAGTCAAATATGACGAACCATCTAAAGACGACAAAGGAAAAATGGAGTTAACTAGTGCAAAGCCTGTTCTTATTGGGATGGGGGTGTTCTCTGTTCTTATGGTATTTGAGCAAATCTTTCAAGACTTGGTCACTTTGAACACCTCTCTAGTTTCATAGATTAGAGTAGAAAGGAAGTTGTGCTACCAATACTGAATTAGCATCAACAATGGGTTGATGCAAGAAAGGTAGGTTGCTAGGTTCACCATGTAAATATGTAATGCATGAAGTGAGTAATTTAAGTTACAGTTGAAAAATACTCTTGCTCAGCTTCATGACTATTTTTTGAGCTCATCTGGTTGGAGTATCTTGTGATCTATGGGCCTGAGAGAACATATGTTGGAAGAATCGAGCTGAAAGAAACGTGTCGTCGCGCCGTATCGAGTCGGCAGACGTCCGCTGTCCGTTGTGTGGGCTGGGTGCCCTTGTGTTAACGACCACCCAATAGCCCATATAGAGAGGAAGGAACCTAAACCGATGGAATTCCTCCAAATTCAGCGAAAACAAATCAGCTATGACGGCGGCGACGCAGGAACGGTGAAGATTTTTTCTATTCTACCATTCTACACAACAAGCTTTCCCTTTATACCATGACAACATGAGGCATCCCCCTTTTACCATTAAACAGTTATTATCTTCTTTATTTTACCATTGCTTAGTATTTAACCATCCTTACATCTATCAAGACATGTAAAAAGACGGAAATACCCTCACATGTATCTCACACAGTCATTTTACGCCGCCTTTTGAGATAGAAAAAATTCAGAAAATAAAAAAATGCCGTACGTAAGGTAAAAATTCCTCAAAATAACAGAAAATTCAAAAATGACATGCATGTGGGTTTTTTAATTTTCTGTTATTTTAATAAATATTAAATTTTCTGTTATTTTAATTAATTTTTACCTTACGTATGACATTTTTTAATTTTTTGAATTTTTTTGTCTCAAAAGGTGATGTAAAAAGACTGTTTGAGAGAGACATGTGAGGGTATTTCAGTCTTTTTACATGCATTAATAGAGTTAAAGATGATCAAATACTAAGCAATAGTAAAGGAAGGAAGAGAATAACTGTTTGATGGTAAAAGTGAGAAGCCCCATATTGTCACGCTATAAGAGGGAAGCCTGCTGTATACATTGGTAGAATAGAGAAAATCTCGGAGCGGTGGACCCTTCTCGCCGGAATCCCTACCGTGGTGGAGGACGAGGAGGCGAATCGCATAATCGGAGCGGACGCCGACTTCTCCATCGTGTACAAAGAGCTTCCGAGCGCCTTCGTCCTCACCGTCCGGCTCCGGTTGTCCTCCCCGTCCTCTGGGTTCTTTTACCCCTACATCGCCGCCGTGGACCGCTCCGGCCTGCTTCTCCTCCGTGCCAGGCGTCATCTCGCTCGCTACGTGTCCCGGATCTCCTACCACATCTGTGATACGCGCACCGGCGAGGTCATCTCCTTGGACAAACGTCCGCCTCGTCCGCTCGTCAGCGGCAGCAATCTTGGCCTCATCTTGAAGGGCGAACGCAGCATGGTCGCGGAGCTGCTGCCCAGAAGCGACGGCAGCGGTAGCGCCACGCTTCTCTGCTACACGGTTGGGCAGAATCGATGGATCGCGACGGAGCTAACCTACTCGCCTCCGCTCGACGAACGCCGGAGCTGGTACGGGGAGGGCGTCATCTCCCACGACGGCATGCTCTGGTGGTTCGACCTCGCCTATGGTATTCTCGCCTGCGACCCCTTCGCTGACGAGCCGGAGCTTCTCCACATCCCGCTTCCGAGGGTCCTTGATGAGCTGCCGGCGGTTGCATTTAACGACCGGGGTGCCTACTGCTGCTTGAAGGTGAGCAGCGGGAAACTGAGGTTCGTGAAGATCCACGGCAGCCCCAAGGCTCCGGTGGTCAGTACTCAGTACGTGGGTGCTCTCTGACTCGGCTGGGAATTGGAATCCTGAGCACAGCGTGCGCTTGGCCGACGTCTGGGACGACTGGAGCTACCTGAACACCAGGCTGCCACGGGCCATCCCATCCCTTGCGCTCCTCCATCCATCAGATCCCAAGAAGGCCTACTTCTTTCTCGGCCCGTATATCTTCGCTGTCGACTTGCAGCGGAGCATGGTTTTGGAATTCAGTGAGTTTAGGATGCCTGCCCCGCCTAGCCATGTGATTACCTCGTCACACTTCCTCCACGCATGGCAATATGACCCCTCAAGCAATCGTATGTATAAACCACTCTTATATATCTTGTTGTAGATTTAGTTTTGTTGGTTCGAATATGTGCAGCTTACAAAGCAAACCCAGCTACCCAATTTGATTGTTTGCTGCCATCACCGCCATCTGATGCGGCACTAGGTTGGGTCGAGTCAGAATCGCATGAATCTGGTTGTACAATAATGTACAGCACTGTTGACCTACCATTATGGCATGCTCATAGCTTCTCTATTCATTTTTTTCCTGCGGATTATCTGTGATTCAATAGAAATGTTGCATTGTCTGGTCCATGTTATTTGTATTTTTATATATATGAGGATCTGCTACACTGACCAATCCTTTCACCATGGTCTGGTTATTATCACATATAATATATACAAATAACATGGATAGAGAGATGTTTCATGATTACAGTGGAGCTTATGGGACACTAACCTCTTAGTTATCGTGGGATATTGATCTTTTAAGATTCACTGGTATAACTCTTGAAAATTCTGTTTCAACCTTAATATTAAATCCGTAGAAAAGAAAAAAATCCATTTTAAAGGAAGTTCTCTGTTTCAAACCTAATTGGTTTGATTTTATTATTATTGTCCAGCTTGTTTGCTAGCAGGTCCCCCAAAATTCACTACTACAGAACGAGCCTTTCATAGCGGGCAAAAGCAGCCTGCAGATATCGGGCCTTTTGACCGATACTGCATAAACGTTATTGTAGATGGGGCAACAACAATATCGGGCAAAACGCCCGATACTACTGAGTGTATTGAAAAACAAAAAAATAAACACGTTGCACTCGGGCCCGCCTTAGGCCCGGCCCACCGAGAGCCCATCGCTCGCCTCGCGCCGCCCACCCGGCGCCGCTCCGTGCCGCCGAATAGCGCCGCCGCCCTGCGCCGCTCGCCCGGGCGCTCTGCGCCGCCTGCCCGGCGCCCACCCGCCTCGCGCCGGATGCGGGTCGGCGAATCCGGTCCTCGTCGGAGCCGGGTCGGCCGGGGTCCGGAGCCGATGCGCGGGGGCCAACGAAGGCGGCGGCACACGGGGTCCGGCGGCGAGGGACGGGGAGCGAGGATCCGGCCGGCTCCTCGCCACATCTAGCACCGGCGAGGAGCAGCGTTGCGCCTCGCGGAGGAGTGCTCGGGGACGCCGCCGCGGTCGAGGAGGAGCGCCACGGACGCGGCCGCCGATGAGGAGCGCCCGGGCGCCGCCGCGGTTGAGGATGAGCACCGCGGCGCGGCCGCCAAGGAGAAGCGGTGAGGGGGAGAGAGAGAGATCGAGAGAGAGAGAGAAGGTAGGAGTGGCGGCGGGAGAAAGAGAGAGGAGGATGAGAGCTGCCGTCCGGGACTTGGAAATTTTACAACCCTAGCTCGGTATATATATGGATGGACCGATGTGGGCTTTGAGTTGGGCTGAGATACACAATAATATCGGGCTTAATGATGATGTCATTATGCCCGATACTGCTGTAACATTTCTAATATCGGGCGGTAATGACGTCATCATGCCCGCTATTATCGGCTATTTTCAATATCGGACATCGCTGATGTCATCACCGCCCGCTATTGCAGTGACCTCTGCAATAGCGTTGCACCTGATGACGTCGGCAACATGAGCTAGCAATAGCGTTTTTTTTGTGCCCGCTATTACTGAAAAATGGGCCATGATATTGCTGGCTCGTTCTGTAGTAGTGATTAAAATTGGTATGCACTGTTTCCATTAAGTTATTCGTTGTGGTGTCTTTTGGATCCACGCTGTATAAACTTTGATCAGAATACATAGTTTCCTGTATGAGTGATGTTATTGCCTTGTCTTGTTCACTTTTTTCTTAGTTCAATTTCTGGTGAATTTTCAGCTAGAAAACCGGTGGCCAGATGCAAGCTTTCTCGGGATTCTATAACTGGTGGCCAGATGCAAGCTTTGATGAAAAAGAAACCAAGTCATGTTTTCAAAAGGAGGAGGCGAATCCCTGCAAAAGATCTGAAACGACTTGAGTCATTAACACTGAACTAGGGAGGTAGCGCAGCATGAGCAGGGTGATGCTTGAGTGTTTGTAAAGACATTTTGTGAATTTGCTCATTTATTTCTCTTTGGGAATTACTTTTGCTATGGATTATGTAATATTACATGAGATTAGCATATTTCTATATCTGTGGTGCTTTTATTTCGTTTGTATCGAGGCTCTTGGCCTTTAGGTATTGTTGCTATTGACAATGGGTGCAACAATGTGGTCGGTTATGTTATGTTACTTTCGAATTTGTTGAGGTTTTCTTGAGTGTCGCAGATCTCAGCGTGTGTTGGAGTTCCGGTAATCTCGTGTTGATCATGGCTTTTTGACGACGAGCTACCCCATGAGGCTCTCGGTATTGAGTTGTATCTCCTACTTCAGAACCCATCGCGCGAAATGTCCTATCCTATGAGAACTGGCAACTTCGGTGTCTGCCGCCATGTTGTGTAAGTCTAGTCCCTCAACTACACATTTATTTTGTAGATAAGAGTGACGTGATAAATGTTCCTCAGTAATTTAGTAGAAATGCAGTGATTTTTTGTTGTTGGGAAGGACGACGATGATCGTGCAGTTTCTATATTACAATAATCATCCGGTTCTGGTGCAAGAGTGACATCTCTCTACAATTACATTGACTCTCCTACCAAAGGAGATGGGCTGCATATCTAGAAGTGGTTGACGCTCAAGAGGAGAGTTGAGACAAACAAAGGCGTCACCTATGGTAGAAGGCGTCACCTTTCTGGATTTATGCGACACATTAAAACGACAATTAAAAAAGCAATGGCCAAACCCAAAACAGACTTTGACATCTAAGGTCATTTTTGCATGTAGGAACTTTATTTCCAGAAGCAAGGCAATGGAAGCACCTCACCTGGAGAGTATGACACCGAAGATACCATTGCCCAAAATTTGAAACTTCGAGCGTCTTCTGTGAAGAGTCCGGGCTGACACGATCAGACCGTTGAGCTTGCACCCGCTGCTTGGTCGCCGGCAGTGGAAAGAAATCCTTGTCACATAAGTTGCTTGCAAAGTAATTATCTAGAAACTTGATGGTTGATGCGCTTGAAAACTGACTGATGCTCCTTGACAAAAGAATCATAGCTCTTTCGTGAATGAGTGACGAGCTGCCACTCATCATCTTGTTCCAGCCTTCCAGGTCCCAAAGACGTTTCTCCTTCACCCAGTCATGGCCACCATTGCTCCAAAGAGCAAAATGAAGGTGGAAAGAGTTGCACACCACCTTCTGAAGATGATAAACCAAAAATCCCACTGCTTTGGATAGAACCACAAAACCAAAGCACCAATCCTTGAGCCAAGAAACTCGAAAATCTTCAGCCTGACCGCCCAAGCAGGATTGAAGAACAAAAGAAACCGAGTCGACGTTAAGCCGCAACGAGGAACGGCTGAAAGAAAACACCATGACGAAACCCGAAGAGGCCGAGATCGGGGGCATAGAGGAACTAAAATGATCATGGATTGAAACTCTAGGTGCAACTTGAAATTCAGATCTGACAAGCCCCCTATGACGAAACAAGGAGGAGGAAACCAAGGTGACGAAAAAACAGGAGGGAAACGACACAGGAGGAGAAGGAAAAGAAGAAGGCGATGAGGAGGAGGAGAGTTACCAGGAGAAGGAGATGCAGGTGAGGGGCGGAAGGAGCCGATCGCCGTCAGCGTCGGCCGAAATTGCCGCTCCGGAAAAACCGCATCTCACGTCAATAATATGTTGCAATAAGAACATTTTCTTTGCATCTTGACTTTATATTTTAGGAAGATCGTATTGCTAGTTTGTGCTCTTGTAACCGGAATCCTACACCCGTCGTCGATGATGAGGATCTACACGATATGGCTATTAGGTGAGCCATATCTTGCAGTCGTGGTCTCTTGGTTAATAATGGTGGTGGCTTTTGTCTGTACCCATCGTACCTTCATTCATGCTATGAACCAATTCAGCCGGAGCACGCGATCATCGTAGGTTGAATTCTGATAAATCCACGACTGGGACAAAGGCAAGGCAACCTGAAATTTGCTATTAACCCGAGATAAGGTTCGAGCAAAGACTGCAATATGCTTTTCAGCCACAGTATCATTCTTAAGCGTCAGATACAAGCAATAGCTTCAGTTTCTCACATTCAATGTATGCAACAAAATTTCAGTAAACATTTATTTATCAAACGGTTAAGAAAATAGTTGCACAAATTTGCTCAGAGAATGAGATGAAAATTGGTTGACGAGACAAATAGGTCCATGCCGTCCAATTCATTGTACCATTTTACAGTCCCATTGTACGCTGTGAATTTGCAGTTAAAGGCAACTGAAAGTCTGAAACCAGATAGCTACCTCAGCCGTTTGTTTGATCCAGCAGAAAAGCAGGGCTTTGTGCTAGCAGTATCCTCGTGCCAGGCAATGGTGGGATGGAGAAATGCAGATAGTTCCTGACAGAGAGATGCCCCAGACCATTCATATATCGCTGGCAGTGGGGTTGAAAACGTGCAGTTCTTCACGCATTTCTTTGCGCCGGCTTGAGCATTGCAACATCCTGATGGTCACGTAAAGATGGCCAAATTCGTTTCAGCAGTTGTCGCAAAAAAGAAAAAATCGTTTCAGCAGAAAATAAAAATCAAATAATATTTATTTATTTATTTTTGCTCGCAGCCCCACAGCAGCTCAGTGCTCCGGCCGCCGCGAGACGGAACAAAACCTACCCATCCACAAACAACTCACTCCGAGAAGGCGAGAACCGTCCCGATCGATCGAGGCCAGTGTACAACAGCGACCATCGAGCGGGAGAAAAATATCATCCGATAAAATAAAAAAATCCTAGCGTCCGGACGCCACAGCGGCACAGGGAATCCAGACCGCGGAGCCCTATTGGCCAGTCGCGCGCCAGGTCGGAGCCGCGTGGCGCGCCGCATCCTATCGCCTTATCGACATCGCTCCGGTGCCGTATAAGGTGCCGCCGCCCGCTTCGCTTTCCTAGCCCTCTTCGCCTCACCCGAACTTCGAACCCACTCACAGATAGCTCGTGAACTCTTCTCCGGCGACTGCTTCGTGCTGTTGCTGAATTCAGATGGCGCTCCAGACGGCGACGTCGTTCCTCCCCTCGGCTCTCTCCGCGCGGAAGGAGGTGAGCTTAGTGATAGTTCAGAGCTCTCATTTTCGTTTCTGTTTCCGGCGAGTGGCGATGTTGCTTGTTGCGGAATGAGTCTTGGGAATGTGATGGTAACATATAAGCTGCAATTGCGCTTTGTGCAGGGAGCGGCGAAGGAGTCGGCGTTCCTTGGTGTTCGCCTCGCTGATGGCGGCGTCAAGCTGGAGACTAGCTCTCTCGGCATGCGCACCAAGGTAAACAAATTGATGACGCTTGTCTTGTCTGTCTGTTCCGTGAGCTTGCAATTGATTGCTTTTACCTCCATGGATTAGCTAGTCGTACCGGTCGGTTGTTCGTAATGGGCAGTGGAATTGGTAATTTCAATCCAATGAAACAGTCGAATCGATGAATGATAACTATTCAGGTTTCTCAACATGCCAATGAAATGCGGTGACGTCGTCAGTCAGAATGACATTTCAGTTTGTGAATGCCTTGATTCCCCTTACTCTGAAGCCATTTGCCTTATCGTGATATCATTAAAACTTAAAACTGGAATCCCAGGGTCGGCTAATTAATTATCACTAGTCATGTAAACGGTCTCAGTTTGGCCCAGAATATTTTAGCCGTTATGCCAGTATACGTCTCTGTTCGATGTTACTGAAACAACTGCAATGCGTTCTGTTACTTTCAGAGAGTGAGCACATCGGTGGCCATCCGTGCGCAGACAGCGGCCGTGTCGTCTCCGTCCGTGACCCCGGCGTCCCCGTCCGGCAAGAAGACGCTCCGCAAGGGCACCGCCATCATCACCGGCGCGTCGTCCGGTCTCGGCCTGGCCACGGCCAAGGCCCTGGCGGAGACGGGCAAGTGGCACGTCATCATGGCGTGCCGCGACTTCCTCAAGGCGTCGCGCGCAGCCAAGGCCGCCGGCATGGACAAGGACAGCTACACCATCGTGCACCTGGACCTGGCCTCCCTGGACAGCGTGCGCCAGTTCGTCAAGAACGTGCGGCAGCTGGAGATGCCCATCGACGTCGTGGTCTGCAACGCCGCCGTGTACCAGCCCACCGCCAAGGAGCCGTCCTACACGGCCGACGGCTTCGAGATGAGCGTCGGTGTCAACCACCTCGGCCACTTCCTCCTCGCCCGCGAGCTCCTCGAGGACCTCAAGTCCTCGGACTACCCGTCCAAGCGCCTCATCATCGTCGGCTCCATCACCGGTACGTTCCCAATTGCTTTCTGTCCTTCTGAAACGAAATGCCGTCCTTGGCGGTGAACGAATTGAACAGAATAATTAATGATCCACCTTCAGGTAACACGAACACTCTGGCTGGGAACGTGCCGCCGAAGGCGAACCTGGGCGACCTGCGCGGCCTCGCCGGCGGTCTGAACGGCGTGGGCGGCTCGGTGATGATCGACGGCGGCGAGTTCGACGGCGCAAAGGCGTACAAGGACAGCAAGGTGTGCAACATGCTGACGATGCAGGAGTTCCACCGGCGGTTCCACGAGGAGACGGGCGTGACGTTTGCGTCGCTGTACCCGGGCTGCATCGCCACCACGGGGCTGTTCCGCGAGCACATCCCGCTGTTCCGGCTGCTGTTCCCGCCGTTCCAGAAGTACATCACCAAGGGGTACGTGTCCGAGGCGGAGGCCGGCAAGCGGCTGGCGCAGGTGGTCAGCGACCCCAGCCTCACCAAGTCCGGCGTCTACTGGAGCTGGAACAAGAACTCGGCGTCGTTCGAGAACCAGCTCTCCGAGGAGGCCAGCGACGAAGAGAAGGCCAAGAAGCTCTGGGACATCAGCGAGAGGCTCGTCGGCTTTGCCCCCTGATGATGGCCGGTGTATGCCGGCCGACGGCGGCCGGTGACAGTTTTCCGCGAGACGGATTATTACCTTTCTAGGACGTGGTTGTGTCAGGCTCAGAACAGAATTGTGTACGATGTGTGCTACTGCACAGTGATGGTTTTTTGTCCTTTTGGAACGGATTGTAACACTAGCATTTTCCTTTACTTTGGTGATTACTAGAGTACCGCTAATAAAGGAGGTTGGGCCGCCAAAATACAGGATATGCTTTACTTGTTCATGCGACAAGTTGAGTTGCTCAGTTTGCTATTCTTCAGTGCGGATAGAGTAATTTTAGGCACAAAGTAGAAGTACTCCCATTGTCTTGTAGCAGCATTTCTCCCGTATTTAGACAGCTTTCAGAATTCTAGTGCACTCCCCATAGCAGTTAGCAACTGACAGTGTGGCAAATGTGACCTGTGAAGGTGATGAGCTAGATACAAGATGGACTGTGACGGCACCAAGGCCCGCTCCGCAGACTAGGCAAAATAGCAGTTTGGGCTGCTTGGGCCATTCACCCGGCCGTGTACAATTTGGCATAAAAAAGGCCTTCCTGCCTCCACACAGTTTGGAACCATCTCTCGTTTGATTTGTCCTCGTTAAATGGGGAGACACAGGCGACACGGCGGGCCGTATGACGTTGATTGTATCGACGTCCTCTCGGTGTCCATGTATCGTCGGCGCAAGACAACAAATCAGTTGTGT
This sequence comes from Chloris gayana, assembly GCA_031894775.1. Taxonomy (NCBI): domain Eukaryota; kingdom Viridiplantae; phylum Streptophyta; class Magnoliopsida; order Poales; family Poaceae; genus Chloris; species Chloris gayana. The sequence goes on from JAUNZO010003155.1 coordinate 16,852, forward strand.
AGGGGCTAACCCTGCGAGGCCTAGAAATTGGTGGAGTCAGATGTCACTAGAATATGGTCTTCCAAACGGAGTAGTACTGCACTAGTGGATATAGGTGATGGGTCAGTCAAATTAGCCTGATGTTTTAGAGTAACTTTTCCATAGAGTAAGCATAAACTGGACCAGACCCATGCTTAAGCACGCACCCACAAGGTTTGTTATAGGCTTGTTGCTCCACCTCTCTAGATGTGTAGAGGGAATTATGGATAAAAACTGATTGTATGTGTCATGGTTAGGTGCTCTCCAACACCTTTTAGTTCAGCGAGATGGAACTAAAGAGGGTTAGATGGTAACTCAAGGTTTCGCTGTGTGCATCTTTGATGCAGAGGCGGGACCTCGGTTCCATTATCTAAAAAGATGGTAACTCAAGGTCACCTATTTGCAACATCAACTGATCGATTGCACAATATAGATTTATAATGATCCTCTTGTTGTGAAACCATATACAATCCAATAAATCATGCATTATTCGAATACTTTTATGTATCCTTGTTATTTTGGTCGCCATTCATGCTAGTAGGAAGCAGGTCGTCATCGATTCCGGTCTTAAAAAGGAAACATCCTTACTCTAGTCTAGTGGTACAGTATAGTATTAGTGGCGTACGTGCGGGTTGAGTGGACCTGCACTGTGCGTGTACACCTCCATAGGAAGCCAAAAAGTTTATTTTCTATCACCGATCACACGAACTCTCACATATCCCGTCTTGATTGTTTTAGAGCTGCATGACACACACATGCACCCATAATGAAATCATGAGGCAAACATACTATAATTGCGCCCGGGTTGTTAGTCTTCCAGGACAGACAGGACCATCTCTTGCACCTGTATACAGATTACGATGTACGGCCTACCGATGCGATGGGTAGACGACGGCTCGACGAGGGTGATCCGCGGCACTGCTCCCTCTCCCCTGTAGCTCATCATCAGTAACCCCGTCTCGCCCCCTATATTCTATAGTGAACCAAGTCACCATGATGGCTTATCGTTTCTGTTTTATATGGAGGAATTCGGTCACTGTTTACTCGTCCTCTATGCCGTGGAATAAGTATTATTATCACATTTTGTTTATATCATTTTTTAGACGTTTTGTTTATATTGTTGTGTATGGTTGCTGTGCAAGGAAAAAAAAAGGAACGCTAGACCTTTGTCAAGTTGTCGAGAAGTATGCGTACAACGCACATGAGACCACGTACGCGGGGCATATCTTACGAGTTATTGGAGCTAGCGAGATGCATGGTGCGTTTTTCAATGGCCGGTGACGAAAAGCTTGTGCATAGAGGGCAAAAATATGTGCGTGTGGCGCATGCGTGTCAACAAAGGTGCTAGTGCCTTTTGCCTATTCAGTTGTAGAATAGTAGGATGAAGCGTCACTTGCAATCGTACATACGTGTCGATCGACGAAAGGAAGGCGGAGTGCATTCCTGTAATAATGCATCATGCGCTGCTAGGTGTAGCTGATCCAGCCCGTCCGGGAATTCTGGAAACTCTCATCAACAGACAACAACCGGCCGCGTGCTGTCATCATTCAGTAATTAAAATTGCGGGCGAGAAGAAAGGGAGTATATATATTTCTTTATCCTGTGCGTATATATCTAGAAAATGGAATATAAAGGGTATACTATAGTAGTAAGGTGTATGCCGCCCATCGTGACATCCGACCTACTACCCAATACAAAATCCATACTGCATCGCAGCAAAAGGCTGGGTTGCTTTATTTGCATATACGCACCGACGCGCGTGAGGACACACTAGACTTTGTTTTCCGAAGAATACACGAATCCGTGTCTTCAGAAACGAATGTATACGTGCTCGCTAAACACGACGGGGATGAGATTAATTAAGCGATCCGGCTTTTGTGAACCGACACACATATGTGGAATGGAATGCCCGACCCGAACGTCGCGAAGAATGGCAGGATGTACGTAATCCTCTTCCTGTCTCTGTCGGCCTCTCTGTACGCATACTACGTTGCGCAGATGGGGGAGTATTACTTTGGAGTAGGTTTATTTTCTTTCATTAATTATTTTTTGAGGTGTTGGAGTAATAGGTTTCTTGGACACGAAGCGATCGATGTGCATGTGGATACATACAATCGCTAGTCCGCGTGTTAGCAACACAAGTATTTTGTTGCTGTAACGTGTAAAAAACGAACTCTCACTTATGTTAGCCCACAACAAGTAGAGAGCAAGAGCTTTTCTCCTGTTCAGCACTGTCACTCATGGTCGTCGGTTCCATCCCCAAACGGCCAAACCCGCCATGATTCTGTCCGTCCACGGTCCACCTGATTCTGAGTCTGAACACGGTTGTTGACCCATGGACAACGTGGAGAAGGATAGTACGGAACAGGTTACGGCACAAGCTAATAATAACCCAGCAGCACTGCTTGCACGGCTGCGAGCGCCCGTGAATTCTCGCACTCTGAGCTCCCCTCCACGTCCTACTACAGGCTACGGCTATGACAGAGCGGGGAACCCATGAACGGGCCCGCATGGCAGTCACCGCGCGGGCGAGACAGTTTCCCGCCGTGGAGTGGCCCATTTGCCGGAGACGCTAGGCCCCGGCGCGCCGCCCAGCCGTTTGACCGGAGAAAAGCGTATCGGGCAAGCCGCAGTAACCCGCTGTTCCCACGCGCGAGGTTTAGCAGACGCGAGCGAGGGTTTTGGCCCATGGACCAGCAGGACGGCGGCTACGGGCCTGTTTGACCCCGCTTTCCCTGCCTCCCTCCCACTCTTTGTCCTGTCTCCACCGCTCCACAGCACCAGGTGGACCGCGGCGGTTGCCGATTTGTCGACGCCGCTTCGGAATGGCGTCGATTAACTGCACCGCGAGAATTAAAAAAAACTGCACCGCGTAACGTGCCACGTCAGCGTTGGCGTGCACCTGAAGACACATCTCCCCACGGACCGTACGATGCAGGTTGCGGCCTTGCGGGTGCGGTATGAATCCGAGGCTTGCCGCCTTGGAGATCGTAGAAACCGGAGCACCGGCGCTGCGTGACGGCATGTCTTTTCAGAAAAAACTGTACTACGCCCGGCACAGATTCTTCTCCGCAAAACCAAAAAAGCCCTGAGCGTACGGACCATCAGCAGTACCAAACGGAAGAAAAAAAAGGAGAGAGACCGAAGAATAAAGCGAAAGTGGAAGAAAAATGGCACGACGCGGGAAAGTGCAGGCACATCGTGTGGTCGCGACGCCCTCCTCGGCGCCGCAGCCAAGCCGTGGACCGGCTCGCCACGGCAGCCGTCGTCGTCGCCCGCCTCGGTCGTGCTGATCCGCCGGCGCGCGGTAGCCTACCACTGAACGTTGCGGTTCGCGCCCCCTCATTAACCCCAGTTAATTAATCTCTCCCACGCCAGCTTTGGGTTTTCTGGGGCCCACGCGTCGACTAATTAATCGCTTCACGGCCGCACGAGCCCCGGGTGACGGACAACCGCGCCGGGGACGACACGCTCCGCGGACCCGTTCCACTGCCTTAGCCGTGTCTCGCGGATCTCGAGGCGGAGATGGACGGTGGGGAGGCGGTCCACGCCCGTGCGCCGGGTGCGGACAGTCCACGGCGCTGCTTGACCGGGAGGCGCTCCATCGGTTGCAGCACCGAAGAAGACACGATAATCACAAGGGGACGACGACCCGCTCCCTTTGATTTCCTTGTTTCTCTTCCTTCGCCGCCGCCTCCTGCCCTCCCTCCCTCCCTCTGGCGTCTCTTGGCGGCTCCCTTTTCTGAGAGCTCGTTTCTCCCTTTCCTCGCGTGCTCTGCAGCGCGCTACAATCAAAAGGCGACCGCCACTAGCTGCGGGTGCTGCGATCCCCCCAAAAGGGATAGACAAGGAGGCAAGCCCGGTCAAGTCTCGGCGCCAATCTCTGCGAATCCGCGCGGGATTCTGCCTTTCCCTTGCTCCTGCTTTCTCGCGAGGGCTTTGATTCGCCTAGAATTCGAGCGGAAAAGGGGCGAGAAACGGACATGGACGAGGCGGAGGAGATGCAGGTGGAGCGGTTGCACGAGGAGGCCGACCCGGGCGGCGCCGACACGGACAAGCTCAGCTACGAGATTTTCTCCATCCTCGAGAGCAAGTTCCTCTTCGGCTACACCGACCCGCACCAGCTCTGGCTGCCCAAGCCGCCGCAGCCGCTGCTCCCCGCGCAGGGGTCGGCGGCGGCGCCCGCGAAGGCCGCGGCGCAGCGGGGGAAGGTGTGCGTGCTGTGCGTGGACGGCGGCGGCGGCGGGCTGCGGTCGCTCCTCGCCGGCCGCGCGCTCGCGCACCTGGAGTCCGCGCTCCGCCGCGCGTCGGGGACCCCGCCGCCCGCGTCGCCGACTACTTCGACCTCGCCGCGGGCACGGGCGCGGGGGCGTCTTCGCCGCGATGCTCTTCTCCACGCACTCCCGCGGCGCGCCGCTGTTCCACGCCGACGACGCGTGGCGCCTCGTCGCGGACCACGCGCCGCGCCTCTTCCGCGCCCCGCCGGGCTCCTCCGGCGGCCTTTTCCGCCGCGGGAGGAAACGCCCCCTGGCGCCGGCCACGGCGGCGCTGGAGGCGTCGATGAAGGCCACGTTCGGGGAGGAGCTCACCCTCCGGGACACCATCAAGCCCGTGCTCATCTCCTGCTACGACCTCCGCACCTCCGCCCCGCTCGTCTTCTCCCGCGCCGACGCGCTCGAGAACGGCAGCTACGACTTCCGCCTCTGCGACGTGGGCCGGGCCGCGTGGTCCGAGCCCGGCCGGTTCGAGCCCGCCGAGGTGGCGTCCGTGGACGGGGCCACCGTCTGCGCCGCCGTCGACGGCGGGCCCACCATGGGCAGCCCCGCGGCCGCGGCCATCACCCACGTGCTGCACAACAAGCACGAGTTCCCCTTCGTCCGCGGCGTCGAGGACCTCCTCGTGCTCTCCATCGGCGGGTGCTCCGCGGGTGGGGGCGCCGGGGCCGCCGACGGCGCGGACGTCCGCCGGATGAACAAGTGGGGGCCCAAGGAGTGGGCGCGCCCCATCGCGCGCATTGCCGCCGACGGCGCCGCTGACCTCGTCGACCACGCCGTCGCGCGCGCATTCGGTCAATGCCGCTCCTCAAACTACCTCCGCATTCAGGTAACATAAAGCCAATTCCTTGCGTTATTGCTCCTTGCCTTCCTGTTAGCGTTAACCAACTCTACCGTGTGATCGATCAGGCGAAGCGGGAGAGCATGCCGCCGTGCGGCCCGGACGGCGAGTACGAGCCGACGCCGGCGAACGTGAGCGCGCTGCTGGCGGCGGCGGACGAGATGCTGAAGCAGCGGAACGTGGAGTCGGTGCTGTTCGAGGGAGGCGCGTCGGGGAGCAGACCAACGCGGAGAAGCTGGACCGGTTCGCGGCGGAGCTGGTGGCCGAGCACCGTAGCAGAGGCTCCCGGATCGCGCCCACCGTCGCGTTCAAGCAGGCGCCGCAGAAGCCGTCGGCGGCGATGGGATGAGCTGGTGGTGACCCGTGCCGTCGGTGGGCCCCGTGTAAGGAAGGACATGGGGGCCTCTTCTTGCTTTGGCTTTGGCTGGACTGGAATGGAATGCTGCTGCATTTTTTACGTGGCAGTGTGGCACGGCATCGTTTGCTCCCCGGCAGCGTTGGCCGCTGCGAAATTCGACGGAGGAAAATATGAAAGGAACATTTGCGAAATATTAGTAGTAGATTTCATCTTCAGTGCAATTTAGTAGTACAAGACGAAATGTACGTAGTAATATTTCTGCAGCGAAAGTATGCCGTCCTGTTGTCCATTTTACTTGCATTGAAAAAAACGTCGGTACAGCCAGCTTGTTTCAAATTAAATGGTTTACATCGGCGACGCCTGATTAGCTGGTCTGTGCTTTTTCTGCTTGAACAGAGAAGAAATGTACGTGGGAATATTTCTGCAAAATTATGCCGTCCTGTTTCCCGTTTCAGCTGCATTGAAAGAAATTTCAGTACAGCTTGCTCAAATTAAAATTCAATGGCTATGTCCGCTCCTACCTTGCAAGCTTTGCAATCTCAAAACTGGGGAACAACTTCCCTAGTCTTTATAACTTGTTCATGAATGAATAAAGTTACTTGTTATATATGTAAAAAAAGGTTATGTCCGCGACACCTGACCAGCTTGGCTGAGTTTCCCTTTTCTGCGTGCATCTTGTCTTTGAGACTCTGAACAAGACTCGACTGTCGGTTGAGTTTGTCATCGATGTAAAACGGCCACGTTTTAGTGCAAACAATACTCCAAGCAAAATCAAAAAATGAGTAGAAGCATTTGCCGCCACGATATCAGATGAGGAAATACATTTTTTCTGTTTTCTAAAAAAAAAATGTTATAGGTCCAACTGGTTTGTTCAACATATATACAACTAGGACACAAACAATATTTTTTCGGTCACTTGCTGCTATGTTTATGTATTACTTCGGCGCTGATTAGGCGACTTGGATTTGACCTATAACACTATTAAAAAAATAAATACCACTCTTTGTCCGTTTAGTTGATTCATCGACGAGGCATGATCATGGTTCACAAAACAGTTTCAAGCTGATTTGGTTTTCTCAAAAAATCAGAAAAATAGGTCCGATCCGGTTGCAATGGACAAATAGTTCTCGCTAAAAATCAAAACTAGTACTGTAACAATATTGTTTTCTATTTTCTTTTTAATTATTTTTCAAACGGTTTTCAGAGCATTGAGACCCGTTAAGGGCATGTATAAAGGTAATAAATGAGTGGGCTCTTGAATGATGTAGCAGTGTATTTTTACAAATAACCCCTCTAACCTTTGAAGAGACAAATGGGTGGGCTCTTGACGAAGAGACGGTCTCTATCACGTGTTCGATGTAAGAGACAACTCGAGCACCGTTATACAAGTGAAAAGATAACTTATGTCATACAATCATTAATAATATGTATTTATTAAAAGACAACATGTAGAGTCTCTCTTTGTACGACTAGAGTTGTTTTATGCCTCTTTGTTTCGATACATATGCTCAAAAGACCACAGTGTGCTCTCCTTTGTACATGCCATAATGTTGCAGTTTTGTGAACCTTGTTCCTGATGCCTCTAGAGCTTTTTCTACGTTTCGATTTAGTCAAACGTAGCTTTGAATAAGATGAATGGTCATAAGTAACAGAAAAATCAACAGGGCTAACAAGTGAAGGAGTCTGAAACTGAACAATACTGGACTGTCGGTTGAGTTTGTCGGGAACGTAAATCCGCAACGTTTCAGTGCGAGAGTTACTCCACGCAAAACCCGAAACCGAAGAGACAGGCATCCTCGATGCGTTCACGTCACATTGCCCTTTATCATCTCCGTTACTGTACAACACTGATTAGGGGTGTTCGTTTCCCCTATCTAATTTTTAGAGGGTCAAATCAAAGAGAATTTTATCATTTTGGAGTACTAAATAAAGTCTAATCTCGAAACTAATTGCAGACTCTCTATCTAATTCACGAGACGAATCCAACGAGGGTAATTATAGTGTTATTAGAAGATGTTTACTCGTAGCATCACTGTAGCAAAACATAGATTAATTAGGATCATTAGATTCGTCTCGCAAATTAGAGAGGTCGCGACATAGTGTTTTGTTATTAAATTAATAAAAGATCTACTAAATAAGAAGATTCTCTTTAATGTGACAGTATCTAAATTTTAGAGGGTGGAAACGAACGGGGCT